>JAFBJS010001635.1:160482-171928 GCA_016785265.1 Paraplagusia blochii | reverse complement strand
GGACATGGAGGTAGTTGGAGTTAGAGTAGAAGATACAGAGGACAGGGGGAGATGGAAATTGTTGACTCGCTGTGGCAACCCCTGAAAAAAAGGGACAAGCTGAAAGGAGAAGAAAAAGAAACATTGAATTAACCGAAACCAATGGTCATTTTTGACCAGGTCACCTTCAGTCTCTGCCTCTTCTTTTTGTGGACTTCCCATCTTTGACATCAGCATGAACAAAGTGCAGAGATGTGTCAGTAATAGAGCATGAGGCAGCAGTGAGACACACACACACCTGACTATCACACAGTGTTATCCTACAACACAGGAAATCAGAGACATGAATATATGTCATCAGAGCGGCGTGACCTCTGCGTCGTCATAATAGGCATACGTGCTGAATGAAAGGGAGCTGAATTTAAACTCATTGACATAAACATGTCACGGTCCCTCGGCTCTGCTGAGGTGACAGTCACCTTCACACTGCATCAGCAAACAAATAAATCACAACACTGTTTGGAGATGGTCATGGCATAATGCCCTGTGTGACTCTGTAATTTTCACCCAGATCAGCAAACCCAGACTAGAGCAGTGTCCAATAAATGAACGACAACCTCTGGAGGTGACAGAGTCAGCAGGGAGAAAAAAAAAAATATCCATTTTGTGTCTGATTTTGTCTTTGTCTGATTCCGGATCCCGTTGTCCAACCTTTAGACTGAAGTGAAGAATCCAGATTAATGCTCTTTCATGTTTCCCCAATTGTCTGGGGGCAAAATGTCTTCTAATCAACACCTAGGAACTGGGTTGGTTGGTTTCACACCTCTGTCCAAGGTGTGCATCACTGAAGATCAGCCACAGAAGAAGAGCTGACAAATGTTGTGCTGCTGCTGGTCTGAACTTGAGGTGTGTTCATATGTGTTGTTGTTTCTCCCCCAACACAAAACACACACAAAACTAAAGTTTTTATTTCCATCTGACACATTTTTATACTATATATCACGGCAGGAGAAAAGATGGACACAATTGATGTCAATGTTTGGAGTAATTAGTGCAACTTTGTCCCAATTTAAGGATGGTCAGGATCAATAATCAACTAGAACGCCCACTAGCGGTCATTTTGACCTTTTGATTTTAAATGAAAAAATCACTGCTGATACCTTTTAAATGAAATATTGTATAATTTAATACCTTTGTTGCTCAAGTCCCCTATTCATAGCTGTGCATAGCTGTTTGGTATTATTGTAGTGTGTTACTGACTCATGGGTTGGTTTCTGCCCAGTGTTATTTACACTACTGTGTACAGTGCTGGGGCTAGGTTTGGAGCGCCGTAATTTTTTTGGCAGTCTCAGATGTCTCGTCCTCTGAAATCGATGTGTCCGACTTGTCCAATGACAGGTTCTGTCAGCGCTCAAAGGCCTGGGCCACCATCAAATTTTTCCTCCTGCCTGCCATTTTGTTTAAAGTGAGACAGTCTCTGTAGACATTGGCTGTGCCTGTAATACAACATGTTGACTATTTTGTAGTTTGTCCAAAACTTTAACTTAACTCCAACCCAAACCTTAGGTCCTCAAACCCTAATCCCAATCTTACCTTAACCCCTAACACTGTAACCCTAACCCTCTCACTCTATTGCCCTCTATTAGAAAATGGGGGAAATGCACCTCTAAACTAGAGTGTGTGTTCATTTGTATTGATGACTTTCCCTCACAATAGAGTTAAAATAGGACTTGTATTGTTCTTTTGGTCTTATTAAATACGGGTGTCCACGCTTTTTTGGGCATAGCTGACCCCCCCCCCCCCATGTACAGCACTGTTTCCCAAAGACAGGGTCACGACCATGGGGTGGGTCGCAAAAGGGAAAATACAGCAGTGGTACAACTTTAAATTTATCAGTCTAAATAAATGCCAAAATCAGCATACAAATGAATGACTTGACATTTTGAAAATATACAATTTTCCTGACGCGATGCGGATGAATAGATTGACAGCACTCTGGTGTTTGCACAGGCAGCATAATGCTGCAGCTGGCAGCTTGTTAACCTATCGTACAGCTGGAGACGAGGACAGGAGTATAAGACAAATCCAAACCTAGTGAACCTAGTGCTGAAATAAAATGGCAACATGACATGTTCTTTATAAAAAATGAATAACAGGAAGTCAGTTGTGCTGCATGTCTACATGACTGTTTGTTGCTGTAAAAAATGCAAAAAAAAGGATCTTTTTTTTTTCAGCCTCTGGTGTTTCTTTATGAAGGTCCATGTCCTCCCACTGGTCTGCACTTGTTTTTTTTTCAGATTATTTAATTACCTTTGGGAATGTCTATGAACATTTACAAAACAAACTGTCCCTGATGTTTTAGTTGTTGTTTCTTTTCTTTTTTTTTTTTACATTTTACTTTACAGTTTTTGTTGTGGCTTCTATTAAATGAAATCCACACTGGCTCGTTCCCATTACTCAGCTCTCCTCACTCATTTCGACTTCATTGTAAAATATCTACTAAATGATACTGCAGAGTTAAGAAGTTGCTGCGGTTCTTTGTGGCTTTCTGGATGTAAAAGTTGTAAAGAACACAATCAAAGTTTGTGTTTCCCCCTGGAGACCGGGGGTGGAACCACAACTCACTGGATTATTGACATTTAAGGTAAAATTAATTCAGGCCAGAATGTAAGACTCCTTATGGTCACTCTGACTTTCAATGTATTTGTTGTTTGGTTTATTTAAAGTTCACACATCTGGACAAAAATGTCACGATAAAAATGAGTTAGAATAAAATATATGTATATATTTATCCAACTTTCTAAATTAATTTATACATTTAAAATAATGATACAATTTAAAAGTATTTATGAATAAATGTGTTTTTTCTCAGCAGAGAAGGCTTTGCTGGCCCACACGGCCCCCCAGAGCCGTAACTTTGTTCTTGTTTTGAATTTTGACCTTTTGTGAATGGAAGTTCAAGAGTCCTGCAGTAAATTGACCCTCGATAAGAGACATAGTTTTTCCCGTACTATACATGTACATAGATGTATCTTATTATAACTGTAGCCTCTTCCCACACTGATGATATACAGCTGTTTGTTTTTTTTTGCTCAGATATCTCCCACACATCACTCTTTGTGTCCTGTAAAACCCATGAGATTATGTTTCGTTAGAAGCTTTAAAGTCTGTGAAAAAAAAAAAAAAAAAGAAAAAGAGTTGAAATGTTAATATATACATGAGTGTGGGCAGAGCTGTGGGTTTGCTCTGTTATGGGTTTGAGTTTCAAATGTAAACACTTTTTGGTCACATTGTGTTTGACAATCGCCGCTGTGTTCTTGAAGCGTCTCTGAGGTGAGACCACCGTCTGGTTTTACTGACCGTTTCCTCAAGGTTGTTTCCAAACACCTTCTTTTATAGCTCCGTGTCTGATGTTTGTTTTATAGTTTGCCTGGGCTGACGTTGCTGTCGGGGTCGAAAAAAATAGTCGTCCGGCTAATTTTAGTTTGCTGCCGAGGATAGGAAGAAGCTGCACGGGAATTTAGCAGCGGAGAGAAGGCAGACGCTGTCAGTTACATTTCAATGTAAATCAGGGATGAAACTGACGGAGCGTGTCTTCAAAATGCTTCATTAGGGTTGAGTCCGTGGCACGGTCCTATCTTTTACATCAACCCTCTCCAACAGCCCCGAGAAATTAGCGTGCAATCTGGAGAACTTGCTGTAAATGAACGTGTCCATCAGCTCGTGTCCCAGGTGTTGGAGTGGGTGAACGCTTACGACCTGCCTGGGCCGCTTCGGATTCTCAGACAACAGGAGTGAAGCTGCCTATTAAACACTGAGAATGGCGTTTTCTTTCTGATTGCCAGTAGAGGGGGAGAAAAAGAAAAAAAATGCTATTTTCTGTGGAGAAAATTACCTTCGCTTCAGATGGTTATCCAGATTCTGGGGGCGCGGAGGGCGAGAGTCAGAATGTTTTAAGGAACTGCACGTCTAAAAATTGGGTTTTGTTCATTTGGATGATGGATAAGTTGACAATTTGGATTTCTGTCTGGCAGAAAGCAAATGGATCCCAGACTGTGTTTTCAAAGCGCGGCGGCATTGCATAAAGCAGATATTCTGTCACTGAGCTTTGCAATTTGCAAGGATTTCTATCATTTAGATATGACAGACTGTAACTCTATCTATTTTTACTTTTTTTTTTGACACTTGGATGCTGCCGACGTGGCCTTCAGGGTTCCATTTAAGGTTTATTTACATTGCTGAAGTCTGTCGTGTGAAAACAGTTATGAGGTAGTTATATAAGCAGCAATCAGGGGGAGGTGATGCTCGCTAACCACAACTGTAATTGCATATGTTATGATGATGTATAAAGACTGACACGTTGGAAAAAAAATCTATATATATTTATATATATATGTATATATATATATGTGTGTGTGTGTGTTCAGGTCTTTGCTGAGCACAAACATGTTTATAGCTGGAAGAGAACGAGACAAATAACAGCAGGTGGAAGTTTTTTTTTTACATGTTTTCATTTGTGAATATTTCCTATGTGGAATAATTTTAATGGGTTCGTCACAAGAAAAAAACCTAAAACTCAATATATCAGTGATGGAGATGATGGAGGTTTTTTTTTATATCTGCCTTACAGTATCCCATCCCTGTGGTGTTGTTTTTCTTTCCCTCATTCAGTGCGTTGCAGTTTTTCCTGTTTTTTTTTTTTAAATACCGATATCTCAAGAGTGTTGCTTTATTGTGAGAATTTATGGTTATTTTTTATTTACTACCTAAAAGGCGAATTTGTACATGAATAATATAAACACTATCTCACTTCTATTTCAAGATTTATCCCTTTTGTGCTAAGGCTTGAAGACCTTCACCATTAGAGGAGAAAACCCACATTACTTCCACTCCTTGCAAGAATGCTCCAAGTATGGTGCTGTGAGATTTGGGTGCCAGTGGTGGAGACTGCTGCCCCTGAAGCTTTATAAATGGATCAAGATCAATAAAGGATTGAATAAAAAAAAAAAAATACACATGTTAAGTATAGTTGGCAGTGGTGGCCCAGTGGTTAGGGAAACGGACTTGCTTCTGCAAGGCTTAGGGTTCGAATCCACCAGCTGCCAGGTGGCCACTGAGTTCCCACCCACATAATTTCACCATGTGGTGCAATGTGATTTGGGCATCGCCTGCTGCTGTGGACCGACAATGGACACGCAGAAGAAGATGAATTAATTAATGTAATGTAAGAAGCAAAGTCAAGTGGTGAATATAGTGAACTTAGACATGGACGTCAAGGTCAAATATCAAACCAGTGTCCTCTGAAGGCTACATTTTTACACTTTATGCTAAACTGGCTAAACTGCCTTGGTGTTGGCCCGCCCCAACCAGCAATTATTCAAAATTCCCACAAAAATAACTGGGAACAGATTTAAGGAACTGGATAATTGGGCTGAGCACCATCCCATAAAATTGTTGTGGCTGGAATAATTCCACCAATGAATCAAAAATTAGCGAGTCTGTGGTGCATGAGGTCCTAGAATCTGTGGAGTTTTGTGTATTTCTGCTCTGTTAGAGAAAAAATAAATCATTTTTCATGAGAAACAAATAAGGAAGAAGTTTAATTTGTCAGTGAAGAGTTAAAGTTATGAAAACACAAAATAAACTATATTCAGGGCGATGCAGCTGTTGGCATAAAATCACTGTGATTTTCACTCTGTGGGGGCAGTTCGTGGCCTAATGGTTACGGAAGCGGACTTGGGTTTGCAAGGTCCCCGGTTCGAATCCCCCTACCGCCAAGTTAGAGGCATAATTTCCCGAAGGGAAGTACCCTAGGGATTAATATAGTTCTAATTTATTTATTCAGTACTACTGCCCACTAGTGGTGAACAGAGTCATGACGGTTGGGCAGCCAACTCCACTTTTTTCTATCTCTTTCACTGTTTCGTTTCGATTTGATTTAAAATCTGACCCAAAACTTTTTTTGATGAGCAGTTTCCAGCAATGATTAATCAAACATTAGTAGCAGTTTTTTTTTTAATCAAAAGAAAAAAAAAAATTGGGAAACTCTTCAAGAAAAACAGGTTTTCCCCCCCAAAAAAACTCAAACGTTTTCCACTGCAGAGATTACAGGCGGGACCTTAATTTTGCTCGGCTGAACAGGAAAGTGACAATTAAAAGATCATGCCTGATGGGAACGCTCACTGTATTCATTTAGGAGTTCATCTACCGGCAGATGAAACCGACTGCTTTGAATAATGTATCTGAAAGTGGAGTCTCAGCGTATAAGGCCAACTATACGGCCTTTACGGCTCTGATAGGAACGGCTTCATGTGTGAAATAATTAAATTCCAGCCAAGTTAATTCAAACTGGTTAATGATGCAGGAAGATTCATTTCTGTTGCCACGGTGGTGGGTGGTCCACAGGGGCCGCCAGTGAGTCCAGTCAGATAGGTTAGAGGATGACTCAGAGGAGAGGAGCTTGAAGGTTATTGCATCCTTGAAATCACAGCCTCCTCTTAATGGAATTGTTTTTCTAATTATGCTTCATTTGCTCATTTTTATTTGCTTTTTGCCTCTTTTTTTTTTTTTTTTTATTGCAGCTGCATTTTTTTTTCCCTGGCCGTTAAAGTAATGATGATAGAATGTTATCAGCAGCTCACACGTCACCACTTTTTTTTTTTTTTTTTTTTTTTTTCCACCCCAGGGGGATTATTTTTTGTTTGCTTTAGTTATTGGATTTGCTTTTGGTGATTCAGTGTCTCAGTGTTTGGTGATTTTTTTTTTTTCTTCTTGAAGCTTATACCTTCTCACTCACAGCCAACAAGCTGACATTGTATGAATTGTGTTTTTGTGTCTATTTCCAGGAGTCGGGGGCCAGACGATGAGTCGGAGATGAGCCTGGCGGGTAATCCCAGTCCACCTATCCATCAACCTGGAGACTATTTCCAGCGTCCCCTGCAGAATGTCAAAGTCTGGCTGAGCAGAGGATGAGTCCATCATCTTCTTTCTAAGACTTTCCCTCGAGTTTCCATCAAAACACATAAACACATCATGTGCCATTATTTTTTATTGCCTTCCCTTTCTGTCAATGGAGGACGTCAGCGGTGAGTGAATGGGTGCAGTTGTGCGGACGGAGCTTCGTGGCTGAATGCAAAGGAGAAACTCAGTCTGGAAAACGACCACAGGATGTGACAGCATCGTCTTCCCGTCGCCGACATCAGTCCGCATGGGCTGTGATGTGACGGGGCGTGTGACACAGATCTCCTGTCTAACAGCGAGTGAGACACTGAAAGAAATGACCCAGACTCAGTTGCCGTCACTGACTCTCTGCCAGAGAGACAGGGTGAGAGAGTGAGTGTGGCTCCTCCATTACTCCAGCGCCTGCTAATTAGAGTCTGTCGTTGGAGTAACTTGTACCTGTCAGCGTGTACTACTACTCCACATTCACTAACTCCAGGGAATTGAAATTGAAACGCCAGCTCAGCTCCACCAAACGACCACCAAATGATGCGTGGGACACAACGTGATGTCATCAACAACCTTTATTTTGAAGTTTTAGGAAAGTGAAGATTCTCATTCATCCACGTCATGATTTCCAAAAGAAAGGTTTAGTTCTCAGCAACTGGACTCCTTCTTGGAGTTGAAAGACGTTTCACTTCTAAACTGAGGAACTTTTTTTTTGACGTCAGAGGGGACTCTAGTAGTTCTACTCCTCTGGACCACTCCACTCACCACTGGACAAAGGTGTGAGCAGATGTTTTGTCTTCTCCAGACGGGTGTGACCACGACTACCGTTCACATCTGGACATGTGACAAGAAAACTGCTCGTTAACATCAGGAACAGTTTCTGTCTAAAAAGGCGAGGAGACCAAAACAACTCTTCACACCTTTGTCCAGTGGTCAAGGGAGTGGTCTAGAGCATTGGTTCTCAACTGGTGGATCCCGACCCAAAAATGGTTGTGGACCTGTTCTCAAGGTGTCCAAAATCAATCAATATAATTTTTTTTTTTTTTTTTGACAAAATCTCTTATTTTGAAAGGGACACTCTGAATAAAATGAGAATGTTAAAAGAAGTGATTTTTCAAAGGTTTTGTTTTTTTTTTTAGAAAATTTTCTTGGTTTGAATTCTATGAGAGTGGGTCACAACTTAATGACCTCAGAAAAATGTGGGTCCCAGAGTGAGACCAGTGGAGAACCACTGGTCCAGAGGAGTAGAACTACCAGAGTTCCTTCTGACATCAACCAGAAACTGATGAAGTTCCTCAGTTGAGGAATGAAACGTCTTTCAACTCTTGAGAAGAAGTCCAGTTGCTGAGAACGAAACCCTTTTGGAACCTTTTCGGAACTTTCTTTGTTTGCAACTGAAATGTAAGACCGTTTTATCTTCTCCAGACGTCAGAATTGTTTTCAAATCTTTTTGGTCCATTTCATTTTCATAGCCATATGTCCATATGTCTGTGTTTGAATACCAAAGCTGTTTGTGTCAGATGCCCCTTGTGCCTGTTTACATTAAAGTGACATGTTTGTCTGCTCACTGGTTTCCTCTGCTCACTGGTAATGACTGGTACCGTTCCCCCGGAACTGTTCCGTGCTCATTCATTCAGAACGCCTTTGAATTTATTACAGATATTTCTTCACCCACAGGACGAGACGCTCGGGTCCAACTCATATCCACTGGTTGATTTATCTGCCGAATAGACAATTGAACATAATGACATGAACATGAATTATGGTCAAAGTAATACAAATATTTCATTTACATGCAGATTAGTGACGACGTGTTCAATTGTTTCCAGTGAGCTGTTCCAGGACTAATTCCTCTCTGTTTGCAGATGCCTGCTCATCCCAAACATTTCCCTTGTTCCGAATAATAGATATTCCCCCAGACTGTCTGTAGCTGTCAGACACGGAACAGCTACAGGAGGAGTCTGGTCCATGGAAGCCTGGCAGTAAAAGAGAGAGAAAAAAACTTCCCACTGTGTGAGACTGTCCAACATTCAACTGTCTTTTTCTTCTTCTTTTCCTTTTGGCTTGTCCCTTTCTCAGGGGTTGCCACAGCGATTCAACATTTTCCATCTCCCCTTGTCCTCTGTATCTTCTACTCTGACTCCAACTACCTCCATGTCCTCCCTCGCTGCATCCATAAATCTCCTCTTTGTCTCCTACCTGGTAGCTCCATCTCTAGGATCATTCCTCTACCAATGTATCCACTGTCCCTCCTCTTAACATGTCCAAACCATCTCAATCTGGCTTCTCCAGCTTTTTCTCCAAACCTTCCTGTCTGTGTTGTCCCTCTAATCACCTCATCCCTGATCCTGTCCATTCTTGTCTCTCCTAAAGAGAATCTCAGCATCTTTAACTTCTCCACCTCCAGCTCTGTCTCCTGTCTTCTACCTATTCCTAGTGTCTCTAATCCATCTTTCATGGCTGGTCTCACAACCTTGCCTTTCCCTTGACCTCAGCTGACTCTTCTATCACAACATCCACCAGACTATTTTATTAAATTAAAAGCAGTTTACTTCCCTTTACCTGAAAATGTGATATTTAAAACAATTAAAAACATCATCCAAGGCCTCAGTCTCTTCCACCTCCACTGCAAAAACTTTTTGTCCGACCCAGAAGAACACAAAAACAGGGTATGACCAAGGAAGAAAAACTTTTCTCCATGTCAAAATGCAGGTGTTAAATGGAAAAAAAAGACTCCAATTAAAGAAATGAAATAAGCTCAAAATAAATGAACTCCCGTGTAGCAGAACATACACATTAAACGTTAAAATATAAATTAAATATATTCCAACGGGACCAAAAGGACTAAACAGCTTCTCCTCATTAATTTAAAAGTCTCTCAAGCCCTTCTTATTCTCTAAATCCAAATTGAAGTTACCTCGGACAAAACCCAGAATACAACAGACGGTCAATTGGTAATCACAAAGAGGAAATTAAAAAAAAGGGAAACAGGAATTGTTCTCCGCAAATAGAAGGTGGGTTTATTTTGCCAAGTCAAATGTGTCGGGAGAGAATTAACCAACACAATTTGTTACTTTAATAAAAGACTGTTTTTGTTTTATTCGATTCACAAACACAGGGGAAAAAAAAACAAGAAAGAGAATAAGGAAGAAAAACAAAATGATCTGGACTCAGAGTTGTAACCTGATGACACTGATGACAATGAGTTTTAGCTTTTCAAAATCTTCTTCTCCTTTCAGCTTGTCCCTTTTTTCAGGGGTTGCCACAGCAAGTGAACAATCTCTATCTCCCCCTGTCCTCTGTGTCCTCAACTCTGACTCCAACTACCTCCATGTCCTCCCTCACTGCATCCATCAATCTCCTCTTTGTCTCCTACCTGGTAGCTCCATCTGTCCCTCCTCTGAACATGTCCAAACCATCTCAATCTGTCTTCTCTAGCTTTTTCTCCAAACCTTCCTGTCTGTGTTGTCCCTCTAATCACCTCATTCCTGATCCTGTCCATCCTTGTCTCTCCTAAGGACAGAACCTCAGCATCTTTAACTCCTCCACCTCCAGCTCTGTCTCCTGTCTTCTGCCTCTGTCTAGTGTCTCTAAACCATCCATTATGGCTGGTCTCACAACTGTCCCTGTCCTTTTCACATTTATAATTATTTCAGAATCAGGATCAGACTTAGGATCAGGAGTCGCAGCTTTATTTACAGTATCAATATAAAACAGTTGGCAGGTGTGTGAGCTGCCCCACAGCCAGGCCTAAACACACACACACACACACACACACACACACACACACACAGGTATAAACATAAACAACACTCTGAAAAACTAAATCGTTTTCAATCCAAATGAGCTCCAACTGGAGATAAGTCAGAAATGATTCATTAGGTAAAAACTTCTTCTTGAATCCCTGGGGTCCGGTTGTTAATCACTCCATTGTTCTATTAAAGTCAACCCACCAGAGTCTAATCATATCCAGGCACCTGCTCTGATTAAAACGCATTGTTAATAAACAGGTGAAATGATTAATAACAAATATAAAAATAAAAAACAATCCTGCAGCAGCAGTAATATGAGTTGGTCATTAGTAAAACTCCAGCTCTTGGTGAACTTTCTACGTTTTAAAGATTTTACTTTGTAAAGTCAAGGTCAGGACTTTCTCTCCACTATTCTGTTATTTATTTTGGTGTTGTTTGGATTGTGTAGTTCTAAATACTCCCCTGTAGATGGGGCTGCTAATAAAGTTAAGGTAAAGGGAAAGGTCTACAGGACAGTGGTGAGACCAGCCATGATGAATGGAGACACTAGCTGGACACACAGAGCTGGAGGTGGAGGAGTTAAAGATGCTGAGATTCTCTTTAGGAGAGACAAGGATGGACAGGATCAGGACTGAGGTGATTAGAGGGACAACACAGACAGGAAGGTTTGGGGAAGAAGCTAGAGAAGACACATTGAGATGGTTTGGACATGTTCAGAGGAGGGACAGTGGATACATTGGTAGAAGAATGATCCTAGAGATGGAGCT
>JAFBJS010001635.1:74528-160456 GCA_016785265.1 Paraplagusia blochii | reverse complement strand
GAGACAAAGAGGAGATTGATGGATGCAGTGAGGGAGGACATGGAGGTAGTTGGAGTCAGAGTAGAAGATACAGAGGACAGGGGGAGATGGAAATGGTTGATTCACTTTGGCAACACCTAAAAGAGGGACAAGCTGGAAGGAGAAGAAGGAGGAAGACGAGGAAGAAGAAGAAGAAAAGGAAGAAGAAGAGGAGGAAGAAGAAGAGGAAGAGCTTCTTGACCTACCCTTCCATCAATCCAAAGGTCTCCTGATGCCTCCTCTCAGTTGGACCTGAGTGACTGTAGCAGAGAGCAGACCTGAAGTGTTCAGACTCAAACCTCTGAGACGTCTGTGATTAATGACAACGTGCTGTGCATTTACTGTGTGGTCAAATGTAACCATCACATCTGGACGTTTGTGAGGGACTACTTTACTGGGACCTCGTGTCCAAATCAAGTCCAACACAGAGGAGTGAAAGTGCTAATGTAAATCTAATGTGCTGTTTGAACCACAGAGTGGAGTGGGAGCAGCTCTCTGCTGTTCTGTCACAAGTGTTGAGTGGCTTTTTGAAAAATGAGTGTGATGATCTCTGCAGCCTGTGAATATTAGATCCACGTGAATGTAGCTGTTTTATTCCTGTCAGAGTTTATTGAAGCAACTCCAACAGTCAGAACAACTCATTCATTCATCTCCATCATCCTATGTGTGTCTAGATGGCGCTATGCTCAGAGCATCTCCGTGGCAACCTGGAGGATTAGAACCTGAAGCCTAGTGGAGCTGCTTCCTAAACAGGTGGACGAGGACTGCAGCCCATCTTACTACAACACTCAGACTCTTCTGGGTAAATGTCTTTCAGACAAAGACTTTTTTTTTTGGACTGGACCAAAGGTGAACTTTTTTCTCTCGGCTTGTCCCTTTTTTCAGGGCAAGTCAAGAAATTCCATCTCCCCCTGTCCTCTGTATCTTCTACTCTGACTCCAACTACCTCCATCACTGCATCCATCAATCTCCTCTTGGTCTCCTACCTGGTAGCTCCATCTCTAGGATCATTCTTCTACCAATGTATCCTGTGTCCTTCTTCTGAACATGTCCAAACCATCTCAATATGTCTTCTCTAGCTTTTTTTCCAAACCTTCCTGTCTGTGTTGTCCCTCTAATGACCTCATTCCTGATCCTGTCCATCCTTGTCTCTCCTAAAGAGAATCTCAGCATCTTTAACTCCTCCACCTCCAGCTCTCCCTCCTGTCTTCTACCTATTCTTAGTGTCTCTAATCCATCCATCATGGCTGGTCTCACCACTGTCCTGTAAACCTGTCCCTTCACCTTAGTTGACTCTCTTCTATCTCAGATCACTCCTGACTTTTTTCTCCAGTTGGTCCATTTTGTCTGTACTCTATTCTTCTCATCTCTTCCACTGTCTCCACTAAACTCCTCCACCTTCTCCACCTCTGCTCCATGCCACCTCACCATTCCACTGTTCTCCCTTCCATTCACACACACACACTCAGTCTTGCTACGACTGGTCAAAAAGTACCAAGATTGATTTTATTCTCTATGTTCTGTCTGTGTGTTTCAACATTTCTCCAGACGGTGCTTCCACTTCCTTCTTTGTAGAGTTCTGGAGAACAACCTGCTTTCAACAACCCGTCCACACAGATATCAAGGTTCCCTTTAAATGTTCTTTGACTTTAGAAGAAAAAGAAACATCAGACTGAATTAGATCACAGACCCTTGTACCAGGTCTGAAGTTGTTGTGGTGAAATGAAGCTTTGTTTTTTTCCCCATTCATCATTGTTTATTTTTCCCTGTTGAAAACATGTCGACTGTTGGATACTGTGATTCAATGTCGAACCAGTTCATTCATCCACAGGGGACATTTAGATTAGAGGGAGACACAGGATTTACACATCAAACATCTGCAAATCTTTTGTATGTTTTATGAAATAAGAGATAGTGAATGTGTTGACTCTGTACAGATGAGCAGACTGGTCAAATACAGTTACAACAAATGGATGAAAATATGTCTAATTCAACGCCAATGTTTTTACACCTCAGCAAAGATGTGATAACAATTGTCGAAGCTTCTGGAGACGTCCAGCAGTGGCCTAGTGGTCAACACTGAGGTCCACTGAGCATGGCATCGGCCACACTCACTGCTCCCCGTGAGCTTAGAGCTGCCCACTGTGATGGAATAAATCAGTGCTTCTAAATTATTTTCTGCTACCCCCCCGCAGGAAGAAGAAAACAATTCGCGCCCCATCCTACCACCACCACCAACTCTCCGCCACAACTACAAACAAAATTATTTGTCTATAAAATAGTTCTAGCTACACCTCTGCATAACATCGTATCCTTGTTAACATAAAGAAAACAAGAAGAAAGAGATATAGTTCAACACACTGCGCACGATGGCCAATGAGAGCACCACTGCCAACTACTGGAGTGGATGTGCAATTACACTTTATTGTATCAGATGGAAAAAAAAGCATGTTCACCCAGGGTCACACGTGCCCCCCACATGGGGGCCCGCCCCACTATTTGAGAAGCACTGGGTTAAATCAATATCTGTGACCTAGTGGTTAAGGAAGCGGACCTGGTTCGAATTGAGGCATAATTTAAAAAAATTAAAAATGGAGTGGGGACAAAATTTGACATTTTTAGGAGTCCATAGTGGCCCTTAAAAGAAAACCCAATATTTGATGTGATATTTAAAATCTGAAGACCAGAATCTATAATACGGAAAATTGTAAATGTTGCCACGAATGGTTTCTCAAAAATACGTGTAGATCAAGGATTTAAAAAGTGGGCGTGGCACCAACATTTTAATGGGTGCGACTGCGGGACAACTGAACAGAGCGAATGGCTGCTAATTTTAAAAGGATTGACCCGGTTGTAGATGAATTTCCTGTCCTGGCCTTGCACTAACTTCCCAACTGTCTCTTCCGTTCCATCCATCCAATCCAGAACCGATTCCTACCAGGGACAGCGAGTAAATGCAAATAAATAGACGTCAGGCCCTGAAAGGACCGTGGAGCGGGATTGAAGACCGAAGTCTAATTGGTTCATTCATGAAACAGCGGATAGTCCATCTAAGTTACCAAGGTGCATGTAAATAGCTTGGGCTCTGTCCAATAGTCAGTTACTCGGTGTGTGAGCACAGTGTTTAAACACTTACCAGACATTGTGCTCCCTGTAGGTGTCCTCGCCTCCTTTTTTACAATCTATTTAAGTTTGTTCACAGCTTCGCTCCTCTTTAACAACGTGTTTTATCTCTCCCGTGGAGGTTCAATCATGCTTTTAGAATGCATACACTGTAAGGAGGCGAACATAAAACTAGCAAAGGCAATAACATTGATTTTTTTTTTTTTTTTTCCCTTTTGTAAACATATGGGATATTTAAAGAGGACGCAGAGGCTACCACAGGAGCCGGACAAACAGATGGCGGCGGAATACTGACACGCATGCGAGCGCGTTTACTGTTAAATTACTAGATGGAATAGAAAAGGCACCAGCGGGCAGCAGGTGGGGAGAGAAATAGATATCACACCAAGGTCACATGCATATGAAAAAAACAAGCAAATGTGGCAGAAAGAAAGTAAAAATGCCAGAGTGAACCGGGGACAGACGTGTGATTGCACATGGAATGGTGGCTGACAGGGATGAGGAGACAGCTGTGCAGGCGGTTTGGCCACTGAGGTGATAGGTAGTGGCCCGGGCACATTTGGTGGGTGGATGGAAAGTGGCAGGAGAAGGAGGCCGAAATAAACAGCAAGGAAGAGAAAAAAAAGAGGAAATCCCAGCTGAAAGGACTCCAAGGCCACAAGAGACAAGAAGAAAGACCAGAGATGAATCGAGATTGTTTCTGGTGCAGAAAGTGATCACAAATTAATGACGTGTGAAAATAGCAATCAGTCCGTGGCTATCCATCACCAGTGAACATCCATACCACTGAGTGGAAAGAGATGGTGGTTTGAGGTTTTAATCAAAATCCTGGACTATATCAGGATGCGGGGACGGGGGGAACAAAGAAAAACAAAAGTGGAATTTATCACACTTACGTTGTCCTCGGTGAATTGCAGACAGCTGTAGTGGACCAGATACGCTTGTCTGAGGATTTAGAGGCAGAAAGTGACAATATTTGTAGGGGATGCAGTTGAGACGTTCTCCAAAATGTCACGTCCACGCGTGGGTTTTCTGCGCTGTAGGTTTCCCTGCTGTCCAATAAATGTACTTGAGGAAACTGGATGTTTTGAAAGAAATAACTATAGGTTTCCAGGATGTTGACAAATTTCGCCCATACAGCTGAAGCCGTGCGGTGATCCTTGCAATTTTTTTCCAATCTTGGCACAAATGTGCCTTTCACACTGTGTGAGAGAATCACAGGGAATCAGAGAATCAGTCCACACCATGGGACTGGTGATGTATGTGATATAATGTAAATAAAAACAAGGAAAAGAAGGCTTGGGTTTAAGACGAAACCTTTTTTTGACAGTTGTTACAGATGTAAAAATAACAATCGATAGCGTTGTGATTCACTTAGGACGAGTCAGGGATGGAAGACGCACTGATGCCGACGGTTTCTCTCATGTGTCCTTCTGTGATCAGACAGGAAAAAGAAAAGGTGGCAACGATGATTGTGAGGTGATAATTGTTTGGTTGTAACCCGGCAAAACTGAAGGCTCAGCTGTAGCAATAAATCTGAACATTTGTGGCAAAATCATTGGAAAATATTAGTGTGGCCCCAAACCTCTAAAACTGGTGTCAGGTCAAGCAACAATCAGTGGTTTAAGCATCAAAATGTGACTCGTGATGATCTGTATTCACTGTGAACTCTCCACCACAGCCAGGAGAATAAGGAGATACCATGGTCTTCGTTCGTCAAGGAGTGAAGGCAACACTCCTGATATGACAGCTCCATAGTTCACTTTGCATCATCAACTCCACGGAGCAGGGAGAGAAGATCGGAGACTCCGGGAGCTGAAAAGACATGTCCTGGTTTCTGTGAGTTCACTGTTGCTCGGCTGCTGCCTTTCCATCTGAAGAAGTCATTTCAGGTGAAAGAGCCGCCTGATCAATATGCACTCTTCTGTGCTCCCCATGGAGGTGATTTGAAGAATTTTCCTCTTGTCCATGTCCATAGGATCCACCAGGAAGACCACAGGCTCCAAACCTCAGAGCATATGTGCGAGGATGGGTTTAGAATGAAGGGTAAAGGCATCGTTGGTCTGAGTCTTTCTTATTTGATGATACACTGGAATAAAAACATCACCATTCGCCATTTTTGAGACGGTCACTCATATCCAGACAGAACATTGCTCTTTAATGTGCACTTCACAGCATTATTCCCTGCTTTAATGCATAGGAATCAAACAGTTCAATCACTAAACTATAATATATGTTCGGATATAGATGGATTAGGTGGAAATTATTGGAGACACGTATGTCGTGTCAACTTCTTGTCCTTCAGGTGTTGCCACAGGGAATCCACATTTTCCATCTTCCCTTGTTCTCTGTATCTTCTCCTCTGACTCCATCTACCTCCATGTCCTCCCTCACTGCATCCATCAAACTCCTCTGTGTCTCCTACCTGGTTGCTCCATCTTTTGATTCATCTATCCAATATATCCACTGTCCCTCCTGTCCAATGTCAACAAATCACTTAAAAACTGCTTAAATATTCCATCCAGCGAACAAACGCAAACAGACTCTATTCATCAATGTTAGTAATAAGACAATGAGACAGATTCCAGTGAGAAGACATGTGTCTCAGCAGCATAAGATTTTGAGAAAAAAATCTGGACTAGAAGCCAGCTGCAGTCCCTTTAGAAAACTCCACAACCAGCATCAATGACCTGAGTATTTACAGTACAGGGAGGTGTGTCCCTGAACGCCTCAGGCCCAAACGGCCTCCCGCTGTCTTCCTGGCTCCATCTGTGTGATTTTTCCATGATGCTCATGGACATTTACTCCCAAAACGGATTTTTTCCAGTCCAGGTATCCAGTGGCTTCACAACAGGACTTCACACAACCATGACCGATGATGTCACCGGTGTGAGCTGAGAATCAAGTGCCATCATATGTCTTTTTTTTTATTCAGTAAATAAACTGATTCTGGAACCTACTGTATATTCACACCGACACCAAGAGGCTTCCCAGCTCTAATAATATAAATATAATATATATATATTTAATATACATATGAATAAATAATATTCTAGTGCTGGTTTACAGTAAGACTGGTTTCACAGATTTGGAAGATTTTGTACATAATTAACTAAAACATTGTACACCTGACCTTGTGTGCTTTCCCGTAGCTGCTGAAGTTGTCATCGATCCAACCAGTGGTTTAGGGAGAGAAGAAGGTTCGAAAGGTTAAATCCTCTATTAAATGAAACTGGCAACGCAATCAATGGACCGTGAATTAAAGTCACGGAAAGAAACAGCCACGTCCTCCATGTCCAGGACAAACTTTAGATTTTCGGGTGATTTCATTATTGAGTGGTTGCAGTGTTTCCAGATAAACCAAAGTAATATTTGATGAGAAATACTGCAGCAGATGAAGACTCTGTGTGTTGTGATGAAGAGGAGGAGTTCGGCCAGAACGTTCAGACTTGAGAACAAAAGTCAGTTTCCTGTAGAGTTGGACAAGTAGCTGTGTTCACTTAGAGACAAACAGTGACAACATTGTGCATCTACCTACCTACTTACCTACCTACCTACCAACTAAACACTTCTAGCTACCAACCCCCCAACCACCTCACCAACCTGCCCAACTATCTACCTACCTAACTACTACCAACATTGCTATCTACCTTAAAACCAAGTTACCTACCCACCTACCAACCTTTCTATTGAGCTGCCTACCAAACCACCTATCTACCAACTTCACTACTTCTTTACCTACCTACCTACTCGCATTCTGTTCACCTACCAACCAACTAACCTACAACTTACCATACTGTGTACCTACCTATCATCCTACCCACCAACCATCCTGCCGACTTACCAACTTTCCTACCTATCAAATATCCTACATATCTACTTGACCATGTCCTACCACCTACCTACTAACCGTTCTACCTACCAATATCCTTCCTACTTACTAACTAAACCTTTCCACCTACTAACATTCCTACCAACCAACCATCGTACCTACTTGTCTTGCTCCTAACTAACCACCATGCCTACTAACCTTCCTACCAGCTTCCCTACCTCCCTGCCTACACATCTTCCGAACTCCTCACGAATTGCTACCTACCAACCTTTGTATGTTCCTACCTACCTGCCTACCAACCAACCTACCAAACTACCTACCTACCAACTTCGTACCTACTTACTCACCAACCTGCCCACCTACCCACCTCACTACTGACAAACTTCCTCACATATCAATCTTACTATTTAGCTACCTATTAACATTTACCTATAACATTAACATAACTTACTACCTACCAACTAAACCTTTCCACCTACCAACTTTCCTACTGTATAACCATCCTGCCTACCTGCCTATCTTTCTACCAACTAACCAACCTGCTTACCAACCTATCAAATGACCAACTTCCCTACCTCTCTGACTACATATCGTCCTAGCTACCTACCTACAATTTCCTTACTTTCAACCTTTGTACCTACCTATCTGTCTACCAACCTTCCTACTAACCCACCTGCCTGCCTGCCTATCTACCTACCTACCTGTCTGTCAGTCATTATTCCGATGAAATGGTCCATTTGTCCGTCTCCTGTCATTAAAAAGCAACAGCTCCTTAAAAGCGTGTAAACTTTGTGTATTTTCTGCCTTCAGAGATTAACAGACAATTTAATTCTGTTTCCCACTGTTACCATTCAAACCTCTTTAATTTGGACACAGCTGCACGACTCAACGCCACAGTTTCATCCTTTGGTTCATCAGCAAAACAAAAGAGACTTTTCCATGTCGGCTCATCAAATCTGATCACAGCTTATCTATGATCATCACATGGTGTGTAGTGATGTGACATAGCGCTAATTCACACTGATACCTTCCCTCTTCAGTTGATTTACAACTTTGTCAGTGTGAATCACGGGCAGCAGATCTGAGTGGAGTATTCAGAGCCACGGAGGGGGACGTCCCAAGGCTGCAGTAAGAAAATCAAATCAGCAGCTAATTCTTGGCAGCCTCACTTTGCAGTGTGGCAGTGTGCAGTAAAATACTGTTTACACCAAGGTTCGGATTTTTAATATGGGAAGGATTCATGCATCGATTGTTTCTCAGTGAACAAACTGCTGTGTTCATTGCAAATAATTAGTTTTCGGTCTGTGCAGCAGAAAGCATGAGATTGTGTAAAAGTCGGAGGCTTGTTACCTTGACACAGGCCGCCAGAATTGTATAGGAGAAAACAAATCCATAGTTTGTTTTTATCCTAAAATTTAGTTGCATGAACTTTTTAAGTTGGACAAAAAGTGACAAAAAAAAACCAAAAAAAAAACACTACAGACAACTGGAGAGGTAGTACTTTAGTTATCATACAGGTGACAATTATTGAAATATCTGATATATTTTTTTTCATCTTGGTTGAATGGATAATGAACAACACCTTCAATAATCCATAGCTAAACTTCCAGTGAGATAAAATCTTTAACTCGTTGCCTTGTCAATTCATGCAAATCTGTCGTATTTCCTGTAAATCTGATGTTGTAAGTAAACAAAAACGTAAAACAAGCCCTGGGAGTCCAGCAAAACTGAATAGATTGTCTAAAAACTTTACTATCAATAAGTCAGAGTCAATGGTAAAGTAAAAAAAAAAAAGCGGAGGCTACCTTACATTTTGGAAGTACTTAAATTCTCTGCCGTGGTTCAATTTAGTTACGGACAACAAATTTAGAATTAAAAAAAAATCTGACCATGATCTTACAGCATGTGGGGGAGATCAGTCACATCAGATTTCAAGCAGCTTTTCCCCAGTATGTATTCAATGAGCTTTGACTTGAACATCAGTGCCTGGGAGCCTGGCAGCGTGGAACAACAAAAGAAGAGAATTGCCTTCTCTTTTCATCCTCCTCCTCACTTCTGTGGCATATTGTCACACAATTGTTAGCCCCACTCTACAGCAAAATGTCAACCACAAATGTATTGCAACCGCTTCCATTTCTGACATATGTACTTTTTTTTCAATCCTGGCTGGTCTCAAGGATTTGATGTTTTTTTTTTGTTGTTGTTGAATTAAACAAACAGACACCAGCTGGACATGTTTACATTGTCATGGCAGTCAGACTTAGGCAACATAAGAACCAGGACACAGGAAACAAGGAATAAAATGTTATCCAACTGATGGTACTCATGGCTGGTACACAGCACATGGCCAGTGATAGACTTTTCACTGTGGCTTTTTCAATCTCTGGCTCGTGGGCCAAACTTAGCCTGCTGTTTATTAATATCTGGCTCATGAAATCTTTCTTTCCATCTCTACTCTCTTATCAGTCCCAGGTCGCAGTGGCAGCAGTCTCCATGACTGCCACCCAAATCACACTGCACCATATCTGTGAGTCTTCTTGTAGGTGGTGAACCCACTGAAAGTTATGTGGGGTGGGGACAGTGCTACGATCAGAGCAACTCAGTGGCAACCTGGCAGCTGGTGGAATAGAACCTGCAGCCTTGAAGCAGAGCTTTGAACTGGTTCAAGGGGCAAAAATAAAATTAAAAAAAAGAAACATAAAATTTTGTAACCTGACCGGAATGCGTATTTAAAAGTAAGGGTAACACGTTCATGGCTGTTTTATTTAGTTCTTTAAAAATCCTTTTTAGCTTCCAATTAAAGTTATTCATCTCCTAAAAAGTCCATGGTAGCCAGGGCTTTTCACTAGAATATTTTGCCAATCAGTTCAGGTCAGAAACAATAGTATTGGATTCAACCATGACAGTGACGTTTGTGATTTGGTAAGAACAAAAATATATAGTTTATATATATACTGTATATAGTTCCTGGAATTTTTACATTACAAATGACTATGATTGTGGGCTACACAGGTTTTGCTTTGTTCCAGGCAAAATGCTAAAAGTCCTGGTCCTTTTACAAAAATCCACATAACATACATAGAAAAGGAAAAATGAAAAATTACAATCAAATTTTAGAAAAATATATAAGGTTTGGCGCCTGACTGAATTATGTATAACATCATTGTTGTACAATTTTTAGAAGAATGTATACACATGCAAAAAGCATCTTCCTATCTTTGTTGTCTTGTGCACTGAGCAACAAAGATAGGAAACATAGATGCACACATACACTGCACATTTTTTATTGTTAAAAGAACACGTTTTTTTCAGCCATGTGAAATCAAGTTATGTGCAATATTTATAGGATAATTGTATTTGAATGAATGTGGAAGTCAATAAAAACTCTCCTACTCTTTTGCCGATGAACATTCAGAGTTTTTAGATTTTCGTTGTCTAGTTTTAGCTTTCTGAACACTCGTACACAGCGTGTCCTCAACAACAAAACATGAAGCTCTTCACGAACAACTTTTCCAGAGGTAATTTAATAAAACCCAAACTTGGGAAAACCAAAGTCAGGCTTAATTTAGTGACTGAAACGTGTGCTTTGTCAGACACATTTAGTTGTGCTTGGCTAGGCTGTCCCTAATTAAAGTGTTCTGCTCCACAGAGTCCCAGGCTGGTCCTGACCATGCAAAAGTGGTCTTATTCTTTCCATCCATCACATCTACTGTAATTACTTTTGTTTACAGTGGAAGAAACAGCAGCTGTCTGATTAGAAGTTATTGGGGAGATAACTCTTGGGTTATTTAGGATGGCGCTTTTCACTCCTGGTTGCAGATGAATTACTTACTGTATTAAGTGTGAAGATGGAGTGGAGACACTCATGGAGTCACGGACCCTGAAATTTCTACAGCCCTATTTAACCTCCGAGCCATTTCTCTCCAAAGTCTTCGTTGCTGTTTTGTACAAAAGATAATGATCATGCTTTTCCCGGGGCTGGGGATGATTAAAAGTTTGTAACACAATATAATCAATTGAGCATGTTAAGTCCTCCTCCACAAAACTTTAATGTTTTTTTATGCTAAGCTGAAGTGTAGTCTGACTTACAAAGCAGCCGGTAACGTGACAATTTTATAAAGTTGAACAATTGTACAAATAACCCATTAGCCGATGCTGTAGCTGTAGTGAAGGCAGCGGGTAATGGGTGCAGGGTGCTTCAGGATTGGACATGACTGGACTCAAGAAATCTGTGAAGTAGACTGGAGGTTAGAAAAGCCAGACTGCTGCCTGCTGATTATTACAATTGTTTTCAGGCCAGTGGGATGGGTGCTGGGCTACTTAGAGACAGGAGACTGGAAATAAGAAAATCTGAACCTATGGACTCACTAATCAGACACGAATCAAAAAGACGTGAACAACATACCAACATCATCAATATCATTGGATCAAGGTCCTCACTTTCACGTATGTAAAATAGCGTTGTACTTTTTAAGTTAATTTGTTTGTTTATTTCAGTAATAATTCTGCCGACTGTAGGGCTGCCTTATTATTGGTGTATATCTAATATTGGATTTCAAACTCCTGCCCTCTTTTGATCTGAGATAGAGGAATGTCAGCTAAGGTGAAGGGAAAGGTTGACAGGACAGTTGTGAGATCAGCCATGATGTATGGATTAGAGACACTAGGAATAGGTAGAAGACAGGAGACAGAGCTGGAGGTGCAGGAGTTAAATAGACAAGGATGGACAGGATCAGGAATGAGGTGATTAGAGGGACAACACAGACAGGAAGGTTTGGAGAAAAAGCTAGAGAAGACAGATTGAGATGGTTTGAAAATGTTCAGAGGAGGGACAGTGGATGCATTGGTAGAAGAATGATCCTAGAGATGGAGACGAAGAGGAGACGCAGCAAGGACATAAATGAAGATAGTTGGACTCAAGTAGAAAACACAGAGAAGTGGGTTAAATAGATTGATTTGCTGTTGCAACCCCTAAATAGGCAACAAACCGAAAGGAGAAGAAGGCATCATCGTTATCATATTTATTCATGTTCATGTACCATCTCTACTGCTGAAGCATGTAATGTGTGCATTCGTAGCATACAATCTAGAGGCTAAGTTGCCAATAACTAGTTGACGATTTGAAGGTTGGTTGGAGGCTCATAGCGAGTCGACGTACAGGCTGGTTCGAAGGCTACCATGAAAAGGGCTGGCCTATTTATAAGGTCGCCTGAAGTCCTGCCAGTTTATGCTTATTTGACTCTGAAGCTGGGCCAGGCTGTTTCCTCCCTTATTTATTTTAATTACCCACACCAAATATTTCTTACAAGTTAAGACATGACAGAAAAGTGACCATAAGGACTTTAATGTAGATTTTATGAAGTGGTAACTAAAATTAAACTTTTTCCAGGGTGCATGAAAATCAAACTAACTTATGAAACTCCAAAGCAAACATTGCATGTGGGCATAGGAAGGACGCTAGGAATGAAGCATTTGCACAGATAAGAAGAATTGCCTCAAAAGCTCAAAACCGTGCCAAGTGTCAAGTCAGAACCACCGGCCAAGGCAACGTAGATTTATTATCTCAGCCTGACTACATTTATTAAAATATGCAATCTATGACGATGACTTTGCATACTGTCACATAACCTGACATTTGTGTTAATTTACTGCTGAGATTTCCATAAGTGGTATGTAAAATGGATGTGTAATATCAAAATGAAAATCGATCACGGCATTATCCTACAGCAGTGACAATTTCCTGGACTTTACTGAGCTCAACATTTGTCAGATTGTCCAGATATTACTCACAGCGTTGCCAAAACATATTAAGATAATAGTATATTTCACTTTTATATATTTTGAATTTAATAGAGAGGTTTTTCCATTACCTATATTGTGCATTTAGCCAAAGGTCATTAATCTTCCGTGGCTTAATCCTTTTTAGGGTCATGGGCAGAGCTGCAGCTACTCCCCTGCCATTAGAGCATTAGTCACTTGGAGACTCAAACTGGTGATATTCCTGCTGTATCACCAGGTCCTTTGAGTCTCTCATAGCATAAAGTCCCATTAAACTTAAAAACAACATCTCTAAGGTTACAGGAAATCAAAGACAAACGTTCTTGTCACATATGAAGCTGCTAAGAGAGCTATCCATGGTGCTGAAATGCGTTTGTTGCAAAATGGCAGAATCTGGTAACTAGTGGAGGCAGTGGTGGCCTGGTGGTTAAGGGAGCGGTTTGAATCCACCAGCTGAGGTCCACTGAGCGTGGCAATGTCCCCACCTACTGCTCCACAGATGGGTTTAATGCAGAGGTCCCACTTCATTGGGTGTAGTGGTGAGGATCACAATGTCACAAAGACAAGGAGTCTACTTTCCTTCCTTCCGCCCTTTCTTCCTTCCCAATGTTTTAAGTGGTATTCCATAGTTAAAGTAAAGTGAATTTACTACATCTGAAGTTAAACAAGAAATTAATCATGGTGAATGATAGAAAAATAATGACATTGTAGTGATTGCAGTGATTGAGTTGAGCCACACTGTGGAATGGTGGAATAAACATCCTAGTTTTCCTCTAGTAACCCCTGGCATCAATATTCTAGATTTATTGGAACTGGAAAAAATAAACCAAGGCCAATATATATTCAAATTACAATACACGTTGGCGTCAGTGTCATTACCCTCCTGGGCAACAGAGGGCGATAACATATATGAACAACTGCAGCATGCACGAGTGTTCAAGACATCCGAATGTCACAAGAAATTGATGCGGAGGCTTCTTACATCATAGCAGATCAGATCAGCTACAAACATGGACGTACACTTTGGTAACCTGGCTAAGATCTGACATACAGTATCTCACCCTTTGAGTCCCCAATGTTTGGAGACGATTGACTTCATCTGTCTTGTTCCTGACATACTTCTGGGGTAACCAAATCCATTAAAACCCTAGAGACCATGAGAATGGACCCCGAAATCTGCTCCAAACTGCCCAATGCTCACTTTGGTGATCAGTAAAAAATGCAAAAGTCAGATTTCTTTGTGTTCAGTGACGTGGATGACAATGTCACCATGACAAGGAGTTTGCTTTCCTTTCCTTTACTTCATCCATTGCCTGCAAAGATTAACTCCAGCGCCCTCTTTGTCCTACAGTGGTACTAGCAACTGATGAATAAAAGAATGAATGAAAAGAGAAAATAGAGAACACGGATGATGTAAACTCAAAGGGAATAGAAAAACAAGAGAAATCAATATTACCCACACATGGTTTGTAAAACACTAACAAACATAATCAGACAAACATGATAAGATATTCCATGTTATGGCTCTTGTTGTCCTTGAGAGCAGAGTGGGTTCAGTCAATTAAAGTCCATAATTGAACTGCTTTGGATATCAGAGGAGCCAACACTGCTGTGACATTGATTTATTCTGACATGTTAATCAATCATCAACATTGCCAGAGACCAGACTGATGTTGAAACAATATATATATATACATATATATGTATATGTATTGCAAGTACCAGAATGGAGTATACTTTGTATTGCATATGATTATAACATATTTGGAGGCTTTTTATTGATTTATTTTTACTCTATTATCTTTTGCCCCTCAGCCAGGAGTTATTATTTTTCATCTTCAGAAAAAGAAAATAACTATAAATAATCCACATCTCAGACTATTGTGCAGGGCACAAATGATGTCTACCTTCAGCAGAGCTGGTGCTGCCTGCATCATTAATTTGTAATTCACTGGCCCCTCATGTGTAAATATTACAACAAAAAATCGGTTTCAATGAACTTGTTGCTAATACATCAGACCCCCTCCCCGGCTAAAGTACTCCATTAATTACTTTGTTTTAATTGGGTCCACTGCAGGGAACTGGTAATTAAAAGATAATGATTAGTCCCTTTGAATGATACAAATAAAGTTGCACAAATTCATTTGTGTTATTTAGACAGTTTAATAAAAGATCGGTCCCTGCGTGATGGTATGGGTGAGGGACGGGGGTGAGGGCGGTCAGGGTTTGTTTTTGTGTTTGAAGGGGATGCGGGTGAGTGTTGTGGTGGCCATTTGCTATTTCTGCCAAATTATGCATGCTTGTGTTTGTGCTCTCAGAAATCCATATCAGATAAACTTTGGATTATCGCACTGGATAAGAATAATGAATAAATGCATTTGGCCACTGACATTTATCTTTCAAGATGCTTTTCTTAAGCTGAAAAGAAATGAAACTGAGGTTATTCAAGTTTTCTTGTGTTTTGACAGCAGAGTTTGCAGAGTAAACACCGAGTTCTTCGATGTGAGAAGCAGAAAAACTACTTACAGCCTGACCCTCCAGTTCTTTTTAAATGCTGAGCCTGTCAAGTTTAACTTTTTTACTAATTTAACTAATTTCGGGTGTTGGAAAAGACAGCAGCAGAGTTTCACAGTTAAAACAGACATAAGTGTTACTTCTCAGAATTCACTATTAACATCAAGGCAATATAATTGTCATGAACATTTGTTCCTTGTGAATGTAAAAATAAAATAAATCTAATCTGCTGTTGGGTTATGTTTGTGTGGTTGTGCCAAAATGTCACACTGCATTAATGAGTACAAAACTCTGACATATCTTATCTCATTTCGATTTTTAGTAAAACACTAAATATAACAATGAAAAATCACATTATAATTTTATGATGAATCTAACTTTTTTATTTTGGTTTTGAAAAACATCATTTTTGTTTTTGCCAAGTTAAATAAAAGCCTCAGATGTTGTTATTTAATTTTATATTTATCAATCAAACAAATCTTTTGAACAAATCATCAAAATCTTTTCCATTTTTGGACGTTCATAAATATTGTCAATAATTCTTCAACCCTGTTTCCAACTTCGTGTTGTTCTGTGTGTCTACTTTTCCCATTACCATCTAGACGTGCCGTCAGATAAATACTTTTTTCTGCCAGTTAGAGAAAAACACTTTTTTTTAATATTTTTCCTAATCTCAACAAGTCATGTGATTAGCCACTTCCTGGCCATTGATGGGTAAATCTGAAAAAGGGAAGGAGGAAAAAAAAAAAGGTTTTATTTGATTGGGCTTAATCCATCTTTAGTATTCACAACGGAGCCGGATGCTGTGCAGGAACTGATGAACAGGACGTGTAATCAACACATGGTAGTGTAATTCCAATGACAGGCAGCATGTTAGATGAAAACCAGCACTCAGGCACTTACAGTTACATCACAGCAGGAGAGGAGGAACGAGGCAGTGGAAAGCACCACAGTTTTCAACGTTCCAACTGTTTGTCATCACCGGACACACTAGGGGCCTGACAGAAATTCTCAACCATATGACAGCCTCCAGCTCTAATCCATCAGGCCCAATGTTTTTATGCGTTATTCAAAGTTTTGCAGAAATCCCGTACTTAGAGCTGAACCCAAATTAAAAAGTGAAAGGCAAGTTTTAATGAGCCTTCTGATACCAGAGGATTTTTTTTTTCTTACTTCTACAAGATTATATCATCAGTTTATGATGTCCCTTTGCGCTCCATATGTCATGTGGAATTGAAAGAGTGTTTTAACATTCTGTGCACGAATTCCTAAAGGTCTTGTTCTAATTGCTCAAAAGAATTTCATAAAATCAGAGGTTTATAGAAAATGAAATGTGCCATACTGGTATTGCATGAAATACACATTTTCTCGATCTTCAATCAGTACGAATACTGTAAATAGTGACAAAGGACGAGCACCTGTATTGTTTTTTTTTTTTTTTATCAACCTGTGAATTAAACAAGTTAAAAAGGTAACATGAAGAAACAAGTTTTTTTTCCAAAGAAACATTTTTTCAGCTAAACCCTAGAATAGTATCAAAAACTGCAGTTGGAACTGTAGTTATTAAAATGTTCAAAGTGATCCATAGTGTACAGTACAGAACAAGCAGAGGACTAAGGCTAATGCAATTTCAAGTTTTACCTGGTCTGCAAAAACAACAGAATATATAGCAAGGAATTAAGAAATTTAAGAACTGGGCTCAGCATGAAGGTGCAATAATGTAATGTTGAAAGACCACAGAAAGAATAAATGCCGAGACTATTGAGTTGGATTATTTTTTTTTTAATTAAGCACATGCTTTGAAAATACATTGACGTTTATTCTTAGAAAACCTTGAACTGCTTCTACCATGAATTTCCATTGAGGAAAGGCATTACATTGATGTATGTAATAAGTGGGAATACAATAGTGGTTAATATTAAATATACTGTATATCATGGTTAATACTTATCCCTGTCCTTAACAACAATCATAGGCTTTTTTTGTTTTTGAAAAAAAATCCTAGAAATCTATCTATCTATCTATCTATCTATCTATCTATCTATCTGTCTATCTGTCTGTCTGTCTGTTGGTCTGTCTATCTATCTATCTAGCTGTCTGTTGGTCTGTCTGTCTGTCTGTTGGTCTATCTGTCTGTCTGCCTGTGACGTGACCAATCATAGTCGACCGTGTTAATCAGTGGACAGGTGCGGAGCTGTTGCGCTATGAGTTTGTAACCGTAAAGTTTTGAAACAGGAAGTTCGCATTCTTTGTGTAGAAAAATGAAGGATTTTACCTTTTTTCTAAAGACAAAATCGGTTATGAGGAAGTTGTAAAGGAACGTACATAAAAAAAAGGTGCGACATATGGAAGCTACGGGCATCGCAAGTCACTGTGGAACAACCGACGTCAACGTTGACCGTTAGCAGTGAAACAACTGACGTGGAGAGGAAGCTAAAGGTAAAGACCTACCGCATCACTGTATCTAAGTCGGTAAATAATTATAGAAAATACCGTCAAATATAAAAAAAATATTGACATTAGTTTGAGTTGCTTATACTAATCGGCGAACTAACGTTACCTTGAGTTAACGTGAGGTATCGCTACTCTACTACGCGAGTAGAAAGGTTTACTGGACGGTTGTGAGACCAGCCATGATGGATGGATTAGAGACACTAGAAAGAGGAAGAAGACAGGAGACAGAGGTGGAGGAGTTAAAGATGCTGAGATTCCCTTTAGAAGAAACCAGGATGGACAGGATCAGGTAGGAGGTGATTAGAGGGACAACACAGACAAGAAGGTTTGGAGAAAAAACCCAGAGAAGCCAGGTTGAGATGGTTTGGACATGTTCAGACGAGGGACAGTGGATACATTGGTAGAAGAATGATCATAGAGATAGAGCTACCAGGTAGGAGACAAAGAGGAGATTGATGGGCGCTGTGAGGGAGGACATGGAGGTAGTTGGAGTTGGACAGGGTGAGATGGAAATTGATGACTTGCTGCGGGAACCTCTGAAAAAGGTAAAGGAGAAGAAATAAGTATTGCCAAATAATTATTAAAAAGTAAATGTACTGGAACTCAGGTGGGAGCCACTCTGTATACAGCTGTGCTAAAGACATTGCAGGTCTGCGGTAGTAGTTTTACTTTTATTAACAGTTAGTTGTAGTTGTGTGGATGTCTTTAACAAAGTGTTAACTTATAACCCCAACTGGGAAGGCTGTTATTGTACTTTGAAAACATGCCTTAATGATGATACTCTCAGAGTTGAACACAGCAGTAATGGCAATTACATTCTCCCAGGTTCCTACATAAGAAATAATGTATTAAAAAACAGAAAAAAAAAACAGTCACAAAGGCCCTTCCATTAGTGGCGTCTTCCAAATTAACATTATGAGGTAATTATTAACATGTCTCCCATTGCAAAAAAGGTGCAGTGGTGATTAGAAGGTGTGCTGATTACTTCGCAGTGGTTACTGGACATAGTTTAATAGTATAGCTTGAAGGACTGGACTCAGTAGGCCAGGATAATTAACCATAATCTTGATGATGCCAAGAACAAAGATCCCTCAACTCCTATATGGTAGATACAAACTGTTTCAGAACAATGTGAAATGCCAAATGACTAACTGTCAAACTTTTGACCCTTTTGTAATTAGTGAGAGCTCTGACTATGTTCAGTCTACGTCTGAATTCAGTGGAGGAAGACGTGGGTCTGTAAAATGGAAAGAAATGATACTCTGAAGAATTTGTTATTGCAGCACTTGGCATTTGCTGCATGTTTATCCTACTGACAATTATAAAGATGCGGTTGTGTTTGACCAGGACAGCTGTTATGTCTTAATGAGCCAAAGTAAGTCTTTATTTTTTCCTACTATGGAAAAAACAGTATTTAATGAGAACAATGTCTTTGTAAAAGTCACACTATTTGCATTTTGTGAGAGCAAGGACCAGAAAGAGGTTTCTAAGACTTTGTGAAGTGCTTTAAGATCAATACACAAGTGTTGTGTATTGATCTTGAAGTATATTTATTTTATTTAAAAAAACAATTTAATTGAAGGAGAAACAGCCGGCACAGTGATCATAAAATGCTGCAACATCCCTAACATAAGAACAACTGAAATTGGACCAAGCTTTCTATCGCTTTTGTGGAATTGAATTTCACATTCTGGGAAATCAACTGTTCAACAGACTTTGTTGAATTTTTTTCTATTTATAAAATCTTCCTACCCAAATTAACTGTGCATGGGCACAACAAGGATTTCTCAAGTGCACACAGCCTATAACTTAATGCTACCAGACCAGTATATAAGGTTAGAATCTTAAATCAATGACTCTGCATGATTTTGAGTTTATTGTTGTTGTCTTCACTAAGAAAATATTTCCAATTTAAATACAGTTGCATCCAATCCATTCTATTAAGTTCTTTTGTTGATGGGTGGGTATGGATCAAGTGTAATTAATAGCCAGATGGGGCCAAAAGGAAAGATTATTTCTCTGCGGTACCGGTCTCCGGCCGAGTGGTTGGGGACCACAGTTGTAGAGTAATGAGACAGTATTGTGAAGCATAAACTTGCGATACTTAAGTGTATCGAAACCCCTAGAAAGGATGAGCATCTAAGGCTGAGGAAATGGTTTGCTTCAGGCCACTCTTAAATCTGTCATCCACATCAAGCTGTGCTCACTTTACAAAAAGAATAGAAAAACAGCTTTGGCTTTAGCAGCGGTCATAGCTCATATGTTGAGAGATCCCTGAGGCAGTAATGAACCCTGGCTGAAATGCCTGCTTCTATTGCATTCAGGACTGCAGTTACGTGAGGCTGTTTTATCTGCACACAGTGAACTTCTCTTTCCAGAACAATCTACCTTTAAACTCAAAGAAGCGATGACAGCTCCATCCATTGGCTTCAGTGTGAGACACTGGCTGTATCATTAGCAAAAAAAAATAATTTGGAGTGACTTAGACTAACAAGTTGTCTGAACAAGAAGCCCCTGAAGTGACTTTAGATGTTTTATCACAGTAGTAGCAGCTGCTCATTAGCTCCATGCAATGTTATTGCAGTTTGGCTTATAAGAAACCTGCATATTATCCATGCTCGGATGTAAAAGAGAGACGGCTGATAAATTGCATAATAACCAGATTAGCAATGTGTCACGCTAAGCCCCTAGCAAATGGCAAGGGAATTGGGAAGATTCTACCCTCTCTGTGAGATGAGCATGATATAAATAGAACCCTTGAAGCACAATTTGTCAAGTTACACGAGCAGACATGTTTTTTTTCCCCCTTTCAACCTCAGCCTTAATGTGAAGGGTCTCTGAAGCAGATTTCATGATGATGATTCTGATGAAAACTTACTTAGACTGAGTTTCAATAACTTGTACTATTCCCTACCTGAGTAAACTTCATTGGAGGCCATTGTATTATTTGAAAAATAACAAAATTCACCCATTTTTTTTGTGATGAGATCAATATTGAAGCAGTATTAAGGAATTAATGGCAGTAACAACTAAATCTGGGCCAATTTAATTCATGTAAAATTTTTGTTAATGTGGACACCCTGAGTTCTCACTTAAAACTCCCAGCATGGAACCTGCAACTATTTGTGAAATTATCCATCCACAGTGACAGAAAGATATGAATTTGAAACTTTTAATTTCTTTGAGCATCTCAATTTCCTTTTATGTGCTGTTTTGAATCTTGTAAAGGACATAAAAAGCTAAGAAAAAATAATTTTGGGTATTGCTACAGAAGTTTGTGGTTATAATGAATGCACATTTTTGGGAGTAACTGATCTGCAAAGGCTGGGTGTGGCTGCTGGTTTTTGTTCCAACCAACAGCACATGACCAGTCAGCTGTCTGATGGGAGATCAGTTGATTAAACCAGGTGTGCTACTGCGTAGTTGGAACAAAACCCTTCAGCCACACCGTCCCTTTGTGGAACAGTTTGGACATGCCTGCTTTAAAGTAATCACTTTTGTATTTATGCTAACAACAATAGTGATGCGATTTCTGGGAAAATATCCAACCTAAATCTGTATAGATATGTGTTGTGCAACAGTATATGTTTTATCAACCGCCTCAGTTTCTGGAAGGAGAAATAGATTCTCTCTTTACTCTTCCATTGTTGGTTTTCATCCATCCATCCATCCAGGGCAGGCCCACAAATCACATTGCACCATATTGTGAGCTTTCCTTTGGGTGGTGAGTCCACTAGATGTTAAATGTCCTGGGACAGTGCTGAGTTGTAACCTCATAGCTGGTATTTTAAAACGTGAAACCTTGCAGACCCATGTCTGCTTCTTAACCACTGCGTAGGCATAGGCCACCGCTGCCACCCATGTTTGGTTTTAAATCAACATTTAAATTGAACAGGCGTTCCCATGGTGGCTGAAGCACAGGTGACTTGTGATATATTTACAATTCAACATCTGTTTGTCACACTGATGTATTGTTCGCAGAAGAAGAGATTTGTCATTTTCATTTCCCTGTCCTGGCAGGTTTTAAAACTAAGGTGGTCTGTTTTCTATAGTCATAACATTTGCACAAGTGCTGCTACAGTCATTTGCGACACACAAACCAGACTTTGATCTTTGACATAACTCGGACAATACTTTTATTTCCTCTTTCCCTTTTGATGAGAATGGCTTACCTGTTTGCTCTGCTGTGGTTGTAAATGTGTGGTGGTTTTTCTTCTTCTTTTGTGTCAGTGGAACTGCAGCGTTGCTGTTCTCTACAGGACAACAAATGAAAAACGTGTGTGTTCCAGTGATGGTGCAAACAAGCCAAGCCATGAATTTAGAACAGGATATTGGCTGGAGGGGAGCTGTTTGGAAAGTAATTACATCAAAGGCTGTTGTGGGAATATTTGCCACACAAAAATTGCTGCTGATGATACACTGGGCCCCACAAGGTAGTAATTAGGAACTCGTGCCTTATGACCAATGTACTGTGGCTCTTTCCTCATGTTCAACAATTCCCACATTTATGATCATGCAAATGTATAGAAGCTGCAGTTAGTGATGATATCCATCTGTCTGATTGACAATCAAGCCTACAACTAAATGCATGTCAGTTATGCTTGTGATGATGACATTATGATTATGATTCTTTAAGAAATATGGACTGATACCCACTGTCCATTTTGCCCTTAGAATACTCTCATAGTTGTAAGTTATGTGTAATGATTTTGCTTCCTCAACGTTTATAGTGCTAAGAAAATAACTTGCAGATATATCTTTTTTAAAGAAGTGTTGACATGTTTGTGCTTCAGTCTTCTGTGCATGACAGTTGACATAGATTAGGTTTAGAGGTTTAGACAGTCATGGCGGTAGTGGTGGCAGGCTGGGTTTTGGAAGGCGCCAGGTTTGAATCCACCATGGGCTCTGAGCCTAGCAACATCCCAACCTTAACTACTGTGGCTTGACTAGCAACATAGGCACGGCAGATTGCTTGACACTACAAGTTACTAAAAATGGAGACCAAGTATCTATAGTCCTGCATTGTATTCCATATTGTTAGATATTTTGGAATAGGGGTAGGTTATTAAAAAATTACTGACACAAACAATATGTCTTGGTCAAAGATCTGTTGTTTTTTTCTGCTTCCATGTTAATGGTGTGGCATCATCAGGCAACACTTAAAAGTGCCTATAACTAATCCTTACAATTTAAACATCTAGTAAACAAGACAGAAACAGATGCTGTTCCCTATTCCCTCTGTTTTCTACAACTAATAAATCTACAATGTCGACAAATCTAAATGAAAAAAGTAACAGAAACCCCATGTGAGAAAGAGATGGCAGCAGATGCTCCAGCTTTGGGGGGTACAACAGCTTGTAATGTTCCAAATATTTTCTAAGGGAATCACTGGGGGTCTACCACAGTGTGCCAGAGTTGCTGAGTAGCTTGCTGAGCCTCGAGGAATTGGAAATTGGCAAGCTACATTACAGTAGGAAAGTAGTGCGTTTAAGCTTCTGAATGATATAGTGCGATATTTTTCTTCACTGTAGAACGTACTGTCTCTGCTAGAACTTTTCTATCTGCAAAACAGCCACCTGAAAACACAATCTTGAGCTATGGTTTGTACTAACAAGGCATCTCACAGGTACCCATGATAAGAGAATTTTTACAAAATTCATTAAAATGTGTCAAACTTTAGACCAGTGGACCCAATGTGGCTATCAGGCCTTTTTGGGTTTTCTGCAATGGCTTTGAAAACCTTATATCAAAGCCTCAAAAGTATTGCTGTTACAACTGGCCTTTTAAGCTGTGTTGCTAGTGTTTCCAGTCTTTCCTCCCTTGAGGCACCATCTCTTAAGTCAGTGTTCCCCAACTTTTTTTGCGATACGCACCGGTAAAATGTTTCGTACTAATTTCACGGACGGGTCATTAAGTTGTGGCAGACAAATACCCCTAATAAAATTTAATTTCTGGTGTTTTCAAATATTTTCCTACCTATAAAATCTTCCTACCTGAATTAACTGTGCATGGGCACAACAAGGATTTCTCAAGTCCACACAGATTATAACTTTCTGCTACCAGACTGGTATACAAGGTTAGAATCTTCGACTCTTCGTCATTTTGAGTTTATTGTTGTCTTCACTTAGAAAATATTTCCAATTTAAATATAGTTGCATCCAAGCCATTCATTTGTTAAGTTCTTTTGTTGATATGGGTATGGATCAAGTGTAAGTAATAATAATAAATATAATACATATTATGGATTATGGATATAATATTTCTGCTGCATGAAGTAAAACCTTATTAAATATGTATGTGTGAAGGAACCCAGTGGACATTGATCCAGGTGAAGATTATTTATTAATTAAATTCTCAAATTGATACCTGAATACCTGTAATTAAACTGAACTGCAAATTGATTTAAGGGGCCTGGAAGGCACATCACACAACACTGCTTCACATTTATGTCTTTAGGAATGTTACAGTAAGAGTTAAGACAGAGTGTGAAAGTTTTTGGTTTTTGACTTAACTATAGAGATAATGTAAATGTTGGTTATTACTCTTAACAATGCCAAATGTCCAAAGACATCTATTTGCATTTTTGTTCAGTATATGTTTTTAACTGTAAGTTTCTGAATCTGTTTGTACAAATGGTAGCATTGATATTCTTTTCTATTCCAAATTTGTTTTACAGTCTTCTTCATTGTGTATAAGCAGAGATGCTCCCTTTCCCAGCACCATCCACCAAATCTGTGCTCCCAGATTTGCTAGCAAATGTAATGGATCCAATGAGACAGGGTGCCATTTAGTTAGACATGCAAATAACACCTCCTAAAAGAGGTATTCAAAGGCCTTGTCCACCACTACACCCGGACCCTCTCAATGTCCTCTCTTCATCAACTCTTAGTTGGTGTATTCACCTGAACATCACAGACAACTAGGAAACATCATATGATTTTATATCCGACTTCATTTGTCTACATGTTTTGTTTGTTTTAAACATTAGAGTTGCGTTTTTCTTGCCTCCATTCACTATATCCATTTTTGAGCAACAGTTCTCACCAGTACTGAGAATGACATAAAAGGCTATGAGCAGATGTAGTTGATAAAAACCTTGAACTTTTTAGGGTCTGTTATTGTTGTAGCCTCTGGGCTTTCCAACAAATAAATTTAGAGTCGCACCATGTACAGTTATATGGAGAGAGATGGAAAATTAGAAAAAGAATGAGGCCGTAGTGTCAATACAACAGGAGCATAAAAAACATAAATGCAGCAAAGTCATAACAAGCCCAAGTTCAGCCTGAGTTTAAATGCACAGAGATGGGCTCTCATAAAACCCTCCTTTTACGTTTAGACTCTAAAACTCCAGTAGCTGCCTTCCCTCTTTATGAACGTTCCACAGTAAATGGCAAAGGAATGGAGAATGATGATGATTGTGGATTGCATTTCTTCTAAAGAATAACGAGCTCTAAATGCAGTTGTAAGGCATATACACAGTGGCATACGAGATAAATTACAGCTGTTTTCCTATATTGATTCACCAGTGCTGATGATCAGCAAAAAATCTTTTACAACAGCTTCTAATTTCCCACATGAGATTCCCATAATGCCCATATACTGTATGTTTTTCAGTGAAACACTAGCAGCTGGCCGCTGATGCTCCCTTTGCGCTTGTCAGATTATTGCCTAGACCCTCAAACATGCAGGCTATTTTTAGAAGGCTAATAAGAATTCTTCTAAGGGAACACTTCCGTTTACAATACTGTCAGTAAAAAAAGATGAAAAAAGTGGATGAAATTGATCAATTATTCACCAGTCATTGTGTGACTAAATAAACCGTCTCACACCAGAACAATAACCATGGATCTGTAAGATCATCCACTGAAACATTCATTATTTGCAGGGGTTTGAACTGTCTTACACTCAATTTGCAGCAACTGTGTTAATGATATTGAAAGTATATATGCATCGGCCAATCGGCCTCCATTTAAAATGCCGGTTTTACCTCAATCCAGCCCAAACAGTGACTGGCCGGTCACTGTCATAAATTCCGGGTGTTGTCAGTCACAATAACACGCAGTGATGGCAGCTCCATGTGCACAGATCGGATCGGACTGTGTGCCAGGATGAACCAAAACACGTTGTCTATAATGGTTGCAAATCGAAAGGTACACCATCGAGGATCAATGCCTAAGACAAACTTTCATACTCCACTTAGAAAAGATTCTCAGTGGAGTATGAAAGTTTGTTGTCTTAGGCATTGATCCTTGATGCTGTACCTTTCGAGGTACACCATATTTTTTTTAAGCAAATATGAAGAGGCCACGGCTGCTAAGAGGATGGATGCACCAGAGTTTTGGCAACCACAACAACCCTCCACTCTGGCTCCTATGTTCAACAGGAGAACTAAGGGCTTCAAAATCACCACTAGCAAAATGATGTTTATGACACTGGACAACCAGCTTTTTACAGAATAAAGGCTTCGTAAACCTGGTAAAAATAGAAAATCGGCATTGGAAAAAACGGTTTTAACATTTCAGACCTCCTATAAATCCGGAAAGAGGTATTGGACAATAATTTTGCAATCGGTCCATCTCTAATTGAAAGGTATTTATGTTTTAACATAATAAGGCACCTTTTCTTTTGGAAGATCTTGTCCCCATAATCTGTATCTTGCCTAACTGACTGTGGTGTAGATACACTTTGTTTTACACAACATCAAGCTGTCACATGTGGTCCAGTTAAACACATTTGAACATGCATTATTAATTCAAACAGCCACAAAAGCTACTTTTATAGGCCAAACTGCAAACGGCTGTCATGCTTCACCAATAAATACTGTTTTGTAGAAACCCATCAACACGAATGCTGAGTTAATTCTCTGGCCAAGTCAGCTTGTATAATTAATGAAACATTGATGTTGTAGTGTTGGCACAATAACTTCACTGTTAAGCTGTTGTAGTGCTTAAGCAGCACAATGGAATCTGAATTACATTAAACTGTTTATGTTGATGGTAAAGATCAAACCTTCTAGACGTTGCTGTATGTACACTGGATGATCAGATTTTCCTTTTTCAACTTTTTTCTTTAGGCAGCAACCATACCAGATGGCGCTAGTTTTCATTTCCCTCCCCATTGTAAATAACAATTATGAGAACAGCAGTGTGCTTTAAAATGATTATAAATGCAGCCTTGTGATAATCGCCAGTAAAACAGGCAGAGGGATTAGTTACTTTTATTTATTCAGTTTGTTGTCCCCGTACAGGAGGATTTGCAATCACTCTGATCAAGGCAAAAAAACATTTGTTGCTTTCCTTTTCCTCATCTACATCAATGAATTGTTGTTGGCTCTGAAAAGCCATTTTCTTAATCAGCCCCTTATGATGGGTGATGCGAGTTTAAAGTTCCAGAAAATACTTTATTACTGCTTGGTTATAAGCATATTTAGGGGCTTTGATTGGAATAGAAGAATTGATTAGAATAATTCCTGTAACTCCTGTAAATAATTCCTACAAGACATAAGCAGTAGTGACCTAGTGGTTAGGGGCCGGACTGGGGTCCGGAGGGTTCCAGGTTTGAAACTACCAACTGCCAGGTTTCGACTGATGTCCACTGAGCATGGGACCGTCCACACTCACTGCTCCCTGGGCGCTCAGTGGTGCCCACTGTTCATTTTGATGATGGGTTAAATGCAAAGGTGACATTTCATTGTTTGTTTTGGTCTGAATCACAATGACAAGGAGTTGGCTTTCCTTTTCCTAGCACTAATTGCACTAACTTGGACATTAATAGTTAGTATCAAGGCTGTTGAATGCCACTACAACCCCTACAAACATAAGAAGAGCCACAGCTGCAGCTGCAGCAGCTTAATTTTAACTTAGTTTTTCTGTCTTGCTCATTTGAAATCATAATACGAGAGCAAAACATGGGTGGAAACATTTTCCCAAGGATATAAAGTGCATTATAAATAAAATGTATTGTGATTATAAATGCAGATTGTGCTATGTGAAAATTAGTTGCCCTAAATGCAGCCCTGTGTTACTTTCACTTTAAAAGAGGGCACTTTTGAAGGAATGGTTTTAAGAGCTGCTACAACTGAGCAGTTATGAATCACCAAAAAAAAACAACGTTTGATCTAGTGTACAGTATTTTGAGCCTTGACGTAGGATCCCTTAGGTCCTACACTTCTCTTTTGTTGCTTTCCTGTTCAACGTGCAGTCAAACATGACTGTTCTTCAGGCTCCTGTTTACTCTGTTGCTTATAGTTTTACCAGGCATAGATACAGCAGGGCCGGTTCTTACCAGAGGACAGATGGTCTTGCTGTCTTTTATGCAGCAAACTGTAAAATGCTCTGAAATTGTACTTTTCCTACCAAGCACTTATGACACATTGGTACAGTTTTTTTAGTTTCCAATACCTATTTCATTTTTTAGGTTTTCATTTTGTAAGTATAGTGTGAGAGAAAACAGTCCCTACAAGTCTTCTGTAACTTGTAACAGCAGCATAAAGAGGTGAGTCTGTGTAAAAGTTTAAAGCAGCACCTCTGCTTTGTTTTTCCTGTTTTGTAAGAAAGAAATCTCTGAGAGTTCATTCTCAGCTCTGCAGATTTCTTTGCAGCAAGTTGTTAAAATATGAGTTATGTAGATGTTTGCTGATGTACTCTCATAGAAATCAATGTTTTATGTAGGAGGAAGTATTTTGTTACACATGCAGTTGATGTACATCTGTTCAACATTTTACGATACAATTCTTCACTTGAATTTTTTTCTTTATGTACCTGTCTGTAAGTCTGTCTGTGTATTTATCATATATTGAGATTTGGCAGCCAGGGTTGAAGAGCTCCATTAGTCATCTACACATGAAGATTTTAGAAAACACGTCACCTCTCATCCAAGAGGCTTCTACTAACTCAGTGATGTCAAACTAATTTTTACCACGGGGCCACATCAACAGTATAATTTCCTTGATCATTAATACATGATTATTGTTCTTTGCTGTGTAAAAGAACCATTTTTAATTTACCACGTAAAGAAACTCTGCTGCATTGACTTTATTAAATGCTTTGTAAACTCCTGCGGGCCATTCAAAATAACTTGGCGGGCCACATTTGGTTCCCGGGCCTTGAGTTTGACACACACGTTCTAGCTGTTTAGTTGGGAATTCAGAAGTTACACTCCTAAGTCTGCCTGACAGAAGGGACCTGAAATGCCTGCTCTCTCGCTCACAGTACACAACGTCTGTAGTCCCCACTATCAGATAGAACTGAATAGGCCTCGAATGAATGTTTTCTAAAAAACAATGACTGATTGCCTAATGGATTACTGAGAATCTTCATCGATCTTCATCTTCATTGCAGCCAGTTAAACCCCAAAATTCAGTTGATTTAAAATCAACAAAAATGTTATTTAAAAAAATTACAATGATACATTACTCAGAGATCCTACTGGTTTATTACAAAGTTCCCATTTGTTGCTTGAGTTTGTTATCAAAGTTTCCATACGGTTGTAGTTTACCACGTTACTTTAACAGCTTCACCCTGAGGTATTTCATCATCTATAGGACGGCAAACTGTCATAATGGTGAGCAGCTTTCAGAAAATGTAGCTGTGGAAGTGAAAGAAATCATCTCTGTGGATGTGAATGAGAAAGCAGTTGCTATGGTGACTCGTTGGCAGACGCGTCGGGATGGCTGTATGTTCTATGGGCCAGGACGTTGGACAGGGCGTGAAGCGGGCCGGATAGTAATGTGTATTGTGAGGTGTGCTGATTAGCCAGTCAGTGGGGCTGTACGTTGGTCTGGGAATTTATGAAACCTGCATCCTTTAAATCCCATGTGTAACCCTGTTCAGAATACAGGCGAGTTTTGCATTCACTCAGAACAGATTTCACAGCCTCTTCATATGCAGATTAGTATATTTAATTGTTGAAGTGCCTAATTCCCAATGTATGAGAGAGGAAGGAGGAAATGCATCCAAAGATGTGTATTCAAATGAAATATTCAAGGTCTCTAATGAAATATTCTGTCAGTTTGGGTTTTTATGGGCTACTCCTCCATTGGAGCTGCTTTTAAGAAAAGAGAGGCAGGCTGCTTTAATGAGACGCTGAGCAGCCACAGCCAGCCCTCTGCACTCTGCCAGCCTTGTTTGTTGAGGGGGCTTTATTATTTGTCTGCTGTGGACTCATCATTGCACAATGATGGAGCAGACATTGCATTAAAAGCTTGTTGAAATCCAGTGCGCCTCATTTCCCTTCTGGAGACTACACAGGATGACATTTTTAAAGTCAGACTTTTCATGTGCATTTCTCATATGCACTAAAACTAAGATAATTATGTCTTATAGGCAAACACTTAATTCGTTTTTTTTAAATCTATAAAACATTTTCAATTACCAAGAAGATGAAAATTGATTCTCCATGTGTTTGAACACTTTTTTTTTTGTGACAAATGGGTGTATCCGAAGGCTTAATTAGAGACGCACTGGATGTGTTAATCATGGCAAGAAGAAAGAAGCTGGAGTGTTAAATTACTTCACAATGCACTGACTAAGGCAAGAAATTAGGATTTTCCTTAATGGTGTGAAAGTAAATAGGAGCTGAGGTAAAATCCAAACAAAAAAGCATTTTTCTAAAAGAAAAAGCTCTTAACTGCTTAACTGTAATTTTTGTGACTTTTTGTCATACAGGGTAAGGCAGATAGAGGTTTATTCACCCAATGCAGTCATGAGATAAAATTTAGGACTTTAGGTAAATTCAGATTTGGTCTTTGAACAGTTGCACTTCTTGTGAGAATAACATTTCAGAGGAATTCATTATTTTTTAAGCTTTTATGATTCTAAAAGCAAATTGGTCATTTAGTAGTGTTTTCCACTTGACTCTATATTTCTATCTTGAGTTTGAATATTAATATCAAATATTTAGAATAAAGGTCTAATTGATGTGTTCATTCTGATTTGCCTGAATGTAGAAAAATACATGAACATAGAGCAATTTTTAAAAAAGTGTTTTCTATAGACTTGAAATAGAATTCATTCTTCCCTAAATTAATGACCGTTGAATGTATTTCAAGTGGAAAAAAAAGGCCCATATTTATTCTATGAAGCATATTCTCTGCTGGTGCTTTAATTTAGAGAAATGTAGTCACTCCTGCTTATAAATATGTTAATTAGCAGCCTAATGGCTCTTTGTTAGTCATTATCAGGCATCTCATTCTGCATGACCATGACCACCCCAACAGAAATGTAGTCAGGCAGAATAAAGAAATAATAAAAGCCTTTTTATAATGTCCAATTAATGGTCATCTGCTTCCATCACCAATGTAAGCAGCTAGATATATACTGAATATATATATATCACATGAAGTAATACTTAAACACATTAATGTGCTTTCCTCCATCAAAGGTCTTTGAGTTCTGTCTTATTGTTTAATACTACATTTTGCTTCTTGTAAATTCGGAGAAATGTTATAGTTATTTAATGGATTTTTTTTCACCTTTCAGAATAAAAAACTTTCAATTCCTTTCCCTTGTTTATATACAAGGTCAAGAAAGTCAAAGTTTATGCTTAAACAAAATAACAATATGCAGATATATGTCTTAAGTGATCATTATCACATATTCTCTGTGTAGGATATACAAGTCAGAACACATTTTCAAGGTCATGGAGGAAATGATAGTTTTATGATTGAAGATAAGCCAGTCATGTTTAGAAGTTAAAAATGTAAAACCATAAGTGCATATAACACTGTAGAATGAGAGCTTTACTTTCTGTAGCTCTTTACTTGTGGCCTAGTGTGTGAGGTACCAGCCTTGGTACCTGACGTTTGAATCCGCCAGCTGCCTACGGTTCACTTTGGTGATGGGTTAAAGGCATGCATTATGGTGAAGAGCTGTGTATTGAGTGTTTTCCATTCATTTGTTTAAAAACCACTTATATTCAGTCTATAATACATTTGTGGAATTTGGGAGGTAATTTAACATAAAACAAGAACAGCATACTTTGTTATATTTCTTTTTCCAGATTTTTCCAGCTTCACTGGGTTTATACAAACATGTGTAATTTTAGTGTTCATCTGTATCTACCCATGCAAAACTAAGGCAACATCAACCACCTGAACTGGGACAAATGGTGGTTGTTACAAAAACCATGTTGTGCTCCCAAAATAAAGATGCCAGCCGGATCCATAAACTTTCCATCTGGACAGAGTCCTGATACATGGTCAACATGTTTTATAGAGACTGCTGAATGAGTTTAACAAGAAAACTAGAGCAAAGCAGGATTTCCTGTGCCACACAAGCAACAATCTTACAAAAGTGTTGCCATGTTTTAGTGTGTAGTACACTATAATTCCATTGATGGGACAGCATACCCTTATAAATCACTGCACAAAAAGAAAACCAACTGCTATTAATAATGCAAAGTAATTAGCCAATACACAAGTAGAGAGTGAATCTATTGGTGGCAGCATGAGGTGTTTAGTGATAAGAAATGATTTATCGGGACATATTCCACGGTAAAAACTAAAATAATCACTACTGCATTATCCATTCTGAAAGAAATCTTGAATGTTATGCTGTAAGAAAAACAGCATCCTAGTTCTTTTATATCAAATCTCTTAGAATCAGGTTCTGAACTGGATTTGATGTCTCCACAAAATGGATTTACCAAAGCAGTGTGAATACAACCACAGTACGAACTCCAGAGTACATCTACTATCAAACATCTGCTTTACTCTCTGTGTTGTTCCCTTGCATCTGATATGAACAACATAACATTGAGCCTGGGTAAGGCAATAGTGTTGTGAGGAAGGCTATGCAAATTGTTGGCTTTCTAGCTACTCTCTCTCTCTGTCTCTCTCTCTCTGTCTCTCTCTGTCTGTCTCTGTTTCTATTGACTGGTTTTCCTCTAACTTTGGGTAATAGCTGTAGTCTTATATATTATACTTCTTGATAATATTAAGTGGCCGTTTCAGATTTAATGTGCCCAAAAATCAACATTTAATTAGTGGGGTCAATCGACGAGGGATAAACTCGGGAGATACTCGGGGTTCCGGCCACACTTTTTTTTTGCAGGCACTGATAGGTTGGGGGTCTCAGCAAAATGTTGCTTCGAGCCCCAGGAGACCCTAGATATCTGGACAAGGGAAAATATTTACAGATTATTCTTTAATAAATATTCAGTCTGGCCTGTGACTTCATGCCAATTGTTACTTGCGATGTGCTACCAATAACTGCTCCTCCAATATACCATACTTACAGCACTTCAGTTCAGCTGCAGGAATTTTAATGTTTTACCAGCATTCAACATTCCTCCTTTCAGTCTTATTGTTGCATCATCATAGAAGCAAAGTATACTTTTATATTAATTCTCAATATGAAACATTTCAAGTTAAATAATGCAAATTGCTTTTACTAAAGTAAATATGTATATTTCATTTTAAGTTTAAGTAATTTTCACTTATAATTTAAATATGACTGTGAATATTTAATAACTCACAGCTTTTTTCTGCTTTCTAGCAGATATTTAAAACCGAGTAGAGGGTTGTTGAAATTGAGTATTTTTTAAATGTTTTTACTCGTAAAAACAACAATCTTGGTGATGAATCATATTTTGGTTGGTGAAAATAATTAAACACGATTAAATAAGTAAAGTTAAAACTTGATTAGAAAAAATTGATTTATCTATGCCCTCTAAACAAAATGCCAAGATTATTCGGCTAAGGTAATCACTTTTTGCAATCACTTATAGAAGTGGGATTTCTCAGGCCTGGCTTTGCAGTGTGCTATTCCTACTGGTGCATAGGGATGTAGTAAGAAACACTGCAGAATGATTAATTAATCCGTAGGCCTGGTCTGCAATATTTTTGATGAAAATGTAGATATAATTAGGTCACTGTGATAAGAGCAGCTACTGCTCCTGCCCCTCAGCAAAAGATCAACGGTTTATAATTTTCTCAACGTACTTCAGCACCAAAGACATGCAGATTAAGGACTGGGTTAAATTAACCATTGGTATATACGGTGTGTAAGTGTGTGCAAGCACTAGGGTCTAATCTCCTAGCTTACACCAATCAATGATTAACAGAACCTTAAATTAACCAACATTTATGGTGATTGAGGTAATACTTGTTTGTGTGTGGTGTGCATAGTAATTTCATTTCATGTGGGCTTAGGGAAATGATGTCCTACCAACTTGTCTTCTAGACTCCTTTTTATGACAAAATGAAATTGAAGCCTACAAAACAAAGCAAATGCAAATGAGAGATAAAAAGAGTGAAATGGAAAGAAAGAGAGCGAAAGAGAGAGAGGGCTGCAATTATAGTTGCACATGTAAAGAGCTGAATCGTGCTTAAGGAGGAAGTCGCTCTGCCACGTTTGCCTGATTGAAAATCAGTTCTCATAAACACTGCAATCACCTTTATAGTCTACTCCAGACAGTTTGATCCCCGGAAGCTGTAATAAAACCCTGCAACCAATAGGAAATACAAGGTGTCATGATGTTAGCTTTGCATGGTAAGGAAGAAATGAGTGCCCACTGTTCATTGGATGTATATCCTTCAAATGACTTTAAAGAATGACTGTTCTAAACAGTGTGTGAGCTGAGTTTTAGTTCCCTTTAAAGAATATCAAACACCTTTTCCAGGCGGGGAGAGTTCTCTTCAACTACTAAATTATTCTTTAACAGTTTTACCCTTACTGTAGCACAGAATCTTTCCACCCATATTTCAAAACAAACCACATATGATTATTATCCTAGTTGTTTTATCCTAGTTAAAAACTTCAAATTTTGTAGTAAGGATGGGTATTTAAGGACATAAATCTGTAAACTAGACAATGGCAACCATTCCTTGCCTTTCTTTTTTTGTCATTGGCTGGACATTTGAATATTGTACTTCTTTTCCATAAAAATATAATAAGGGTGTAATAAGTTACTTGACCAAAGAAGAATCTGTTCTGATTTGGATGGATGTATTTTTAATTTGTTCTGGTAGATCTTTGCCCAGTGCACTCAGTGCCCTGTGAGTGTGCTCACAGCAACGATGTGACGGTCCCGACTTCTTCAACTCTTTCTGCTACAGCAGTGTTCCCCAACCATTTTTTTGCACCACGTACCGGTTAAATGTCTCGTGCTATTTTCACGGAGCAGTTGTTAAGTTGTCGCAAATAAATACCCCTCAATAAGATTAAATTTCCTGTGTTCTGAAATATTGTCCTACCAATAAAATCTTCCTATTGGGGACCACAGTGCTCCTAACAGCTGTGTTGCTGTTTATGGAAAAGGCCATGTTTGCTGAGGGCTCACTGCTTTTTGTCGCCTGTGGGCCACAACACTAATGCTTGTGCAGTAATTGCTGCTAGATAAATAGATGAAATGCAGGAAGCAGTGTATTTAGAGTCATTTTCCCAGGATCCCACTCAAAGGAGATTTAGCACATTTGGAGTTTACCCCTTAAGGCAAGATAACAATAAATTGGACTCATTTTGTTGTTGTTTTCAGGGTGTTTGGTGACATTCAAACCCCTCTTACAATGATGACTCAAACCCCAGTTAGGTCATATTAACATTTTTTTTTAAAATACATTTATTTCACATTACACATATATCACATATTATATTTTAGTTAACTATGTAACAATTAAACATATGGCTTTTGTTTTATTTAATTAGAGATGTGTCTGGGCAAGTCCATTATAAGTGCACACAATTATCATATAAAAGGAGCTCTTGTATGTCACCCCAACTACAAAAACTCCATTTAGTCAAAGTCAGAATAGCTCCTGCCTGTTCTCTCATTGTTGTCAACTGCTTCTTATCTAACAAACAACTTCTCAACAAACAAGATAAAGAATGAACAGCAGAGTCCACATGGACTTGATATTAAAGTTCTAAACAAATAAATACTTATCAGTGAAAGAGGACAATCTGTGAATCGAACATGCTTTTTTTGGAGCCCTTACTGCTCCAGCTTCGCAGTCAAATTACCAAAGAGGGATTTTTCATTGTTGCCAAAAGGATATTAAAAGAATAAATACATAAATTTTGAAAATAATATAAAGTATCTGATTTGAATAACAAAAAAAACCTACTCAACAATTTACAGACCTAATTTTTCTTATTAAAGGTAAAAAGATGATGCTCTCTTGGACAGAACTCATGTCAATCACTTCAAAAAATGTCCATTGCATGTGCATTGCATTGTACTGTCATTTTACTCTCAAGCATTAGGACAGCTGTCCAAAGGTAGCAGCAAGCATAATTAATTTCACATCTGTATGTATGACTGTATGTCTCAACAGTCCTTAGTCAGTTTAAAGTGGCATTGACTAATACATATATTAAAAAAAAAAAAAAGACAAGCCAACCTTGGCCAGCAGCCTTGAGCATTGTGAAAATGTATAATGTTAAAAAACAAAACAAAAGCAGTTTAGGTTTTTGGGAACCCCTTTTAGAACTGTGAAGCCTTGTAACACACTGCTGGCACATCGGCTTTGACAAAAGTCTGTCATGCTGCCTAATCCTCTTTCTTCTCTCTGGCACCATTCTGGGTTGAGATCTTGTCTTTGCCACAAAAATGCTGGAAGTTACATGAGATACAAAGAGAAGAGAATCGACTTCTTACTGTAAAATCCCGATGAGAAAAGCCTTAAGCTCCTCTGTATCTTTGTTGCCTCCCAATTAAGATAGAACACAGAGGAGACATTTGTGATAGCCTCACTTTCACACACTCGCAGCCATCCGTCCCTAACTGTGCACAGACAAGAAAATGGCAGGAGACAGGTTGGGGAGTAAAGATCAGCACATAAAGTCCCACAACGTAGTGGAACTAAGAATGAAATGGTCAGGACATGAGGCTGAGGTGGTACGGGACATTGTGCTGCCCAGCTGATGTATAAGTGGTAGACTATCAGTAAAATACTTTTAAATATTTTCTTACTGTACTGTCTAGATGTCCCCCGATTTGTGAAAGAGTCTTTCTTGTGTTATTTCAGGGTTTGGGCCTGAAAATTTGACACAATTCAGTATCGATTTTAGACACCAATGTGTGAGCATGTACTTTAAACAAACAGTATTGACTGGATCTGTGAGTGGCAACATCTTTAGTTTGGATTTGTTATTTTTTTTAATTAAAACTTAAAATCAGATAAATGACAGTAATGTTATGGAATAATCAATCATGATTGATCAGAATTGGAATTTATGAGGTTTGGGTAGTATTAAGAGCAATAACAGCAGGTAGAAGTCTGTGCTCCACATAGTTTTTTTTTTTTATTATTGATCCTAATGATAGACTTTTTAATAGGGACATATGTTAAATTGTTGACAGTTGTCATCAAACCTGCAATTTGTTGATTAATGTTCCTCCCTATTCATTACTTTTCTCAATCCCTTACAAGGATTGACTCAGAGCCACCGCTTAAAATTTCAGCAATTCATCAAGGATTCTGTACCAAACCCCTTTTGGACTGGTATTGTTATATTGTCTTTTCTTCAATGTCTGATTATAAACTTTTCTACAGTTGTAATCTTAGAGTAGATGGTTTAATCTAAAGCACGGGCAATCTAAAGCAAACTCAATTTCACTGTGGGCCACAATTAAAAACTCGCATAAAGTCTGGGGCCAAACTCAATTTACTGTATATTTAATAATTTCCATTCTCTCCAGTATAAATAAATAATATTTAATATTGTGATTTCATATGGAAACATTAGAACTGCAACAGCCAAAACTTGACGTTATCAACACATGAGAAATTGTAATAGAAATAATTTCCACATCTGTGGTATCTGTTTCTTATTCTGTCTCCTCGTAGTCTTTCCAGATCATGTTTAATGTAATTTTTTTCTCTACAGAACAAAATGTATGTGCTGTAACAAAAAAGCATGCATTATTAATATAACAATATTATATTCTGACAGTACATAAATACTACATACTTGTGGGCCAACTCGGTAACACACGTTGATTTTATATGACGGGCCAGGTATAATTACACTGCGGGCCAGATTTTGCCCCTGGGCCTGAGTTTGACACCTGTGAAGTATCGAATAATCCCATCTCTACTTCATACCAGTCAAAAGTTTTCACAGATACAATCTGGATTCGTAACTGGACCCTTAACTTGTAGTACTAGTACATATGGTAAATAGAATTACTATTAACAAAGGATTGCTACGGCTAAGATGACCAGAGTTTATAGCCCCTCCACCTCCTCATAACTGCTACCACTACTAGTACCACTACCAGCAGCAGCAGCAGCAGCAGTATCCTTGTTCTCCAGCCTGGCAGTCTAATGGCTCATAAATGTTTTATAGCAGTGCAGGATAACACCATGACATCTGGCAATGTGTGTCTGCCTCCACCACTGCCAGTTCTTTCACACTGTGATGAAAAGATGGCCACTGCCCCTGTGACTCCCCCCTAGTTACAGGAAACAGGCTGGTGTCAGGCTCTAAATTTAAATGAATACAGATAACAAGAACTATCAGATATGCTAGAATTTAATTTGTAATTTACACAAATTTTTTACACAAATATGTGGCTGTTATATTTAAATTTAAGAAAGACAGGACAAAAGTATGAGCGTTGCGCTCTCCTGTCCCTTACCTTGTTCGCAAAAAACCAACTGTGATGCAAAAATTATTGCGACGGCTGAAAATCTTTTGCCTTTGATCTTTGCAACCACCCAACCATCAAAGAGATCGGTCCTCCTAAAGTCAGACAACCACTCCACAGGATGCTGCTTTATTTCATAGACTTTGACAGAATGTTGAGCAGCGTCTCTCATTTCAGCTGGTTAGTAATCTCTGCTCACCAACGCTGAGGGTTCATTGCTTTCCAGATCACAGGCTTCCAGCCAGTAGCACAAAGCTAGCACAATAATAAATTTGAAAGTGAGGTTCTGCCCGTGGCTATCAGCACAGCATAAATTGAAAATATACACTCTGGCTTTTTCCGATGCCGGGGGCAATGAATTCCAACCATAAATCCATTCTTTAAATAGCATTTTCTGTATGCTTGCTCAGACCTTTACTATTTTTTTAACCATTTGTTGAAAAGATCTTGAGATGTTTCTGATTCATCATTTAAGCTAAAGTTGATTAGTTTAACCCTCCTGTTGTCCTCACATTCTGTACACACTGCATGTCCTCCAGTTCAAATTGACCTGTCTTCAGTAAATCCCCCAATTTAAGCAGCTTAATAGATTTTTACACACATTTTATATTGCTTAAGGAAACAACTGGTCATTTCCCAGAAAATGTGCGAATATCTGAGTTTTTACTCCTTTCATGTGTTTCTATAGCTTATAAAAGAAATGTGCTAAAAGGAGTTTTGTATGCATTTTTTTTTCATCCCAATGAGTTTCTTTTGATTAATTTTTTTCCCCCTGCAGTCTTTGAGGAGGCCACCTGTCTTGTCTTGTTTACATCAGCTACTGATTGATCTCAGGCAGAACTAAAACATTCTCACATTCTGTGTTTTGTAAATAAATTCTGTGACCATGAATTCAATTAAAGTTCACTGTCGAGTCATGGTGACCCAAAGACAACCTTTGTATCTTTTTTGTATAGCATGCATGGGAACTTGGAAAAGGCAACACTCAACTTTTTCTAATCTAGCAAAAGGGGGCTTTGACACAGGGCTTTTTGGGGGGCTTTAACACAGTGGATTAACTGCTGGTAACAAATGGAAGTGAAGCATTTTTGTCCCTTGTCCCTTGAGAGAGAGAGAGAAAAAAAAAATCAGGAACAGCCAACTCAATATACTGTATATTATATTATAGTGTATAGAGAAATTAACTGTAAATGTGCACTTTTTCCGTTCTCTCCGGTATAAATAAATAAAATTTAATAGTGTTTTTTATATGGAAACATTAGATCTGAAACAGCCAAAGCTTGATGTTATCAACACGTGAGAAATTACATTAGAAACAATTCACGCATCCTTTTCACATTTATTGCAAATATTTTTTTACAGAAAAAAAAATGTATGTGCTATAACAAATTGCATGCATTATCAATATAACAAATTCTGACAGTTCATAAGGTCTACATAATGGTGGGCCAACTAGTTCACATTTGATTTTATCTCACGGGCGCCCGGGCCTGAGTTTGACACATGTACTTTAGACCAGTTCTGTTTTGATTGTTCAGATTGTTTCCAGCTCCTCCCTCCAAGGAAACTACAAAGTTTAATTGTATATGATAAATGAGTGAAGAAACTTTTAAGTCCAGTCTATCCACAGGAGTCTCTCTTGTGGAGATAAGTACATGACTTGCTATAACCTTCTCTGCAGTAACCCTCATCAATCTTCCAGCACTCGTATCATCAGACAGGAAAATGTGTCTTTCATGAATAAGTGTATTAAACCCGCAGAATGGTATCAATTGCTTCAATATCTGCTTCCTTTTCATACAGTCAATCAAAAGCTACACTCATTAATGAATGAACTATTAGACCGTAGCACATTGATTTCCGGCTGTATAATCTTCACATTTTTGTTTACTCTAAAAACAGAATTTAATACAGAGAAATTACAATCAAGCCTTAGATAAATTAGACAAGACAAACCTCATGTCATATCTCTAATTCATATTAATAACAAGTCGGAAATGTCCTTTAAAAACATGGCTACTTTGTCCAAGGACCTTGAAGAGTCAGTGTGAAATTACATTTCCTTGTCACGTTCTTCCTGTTCTATTATTGTTCATTTTGGACTGGACTGGCAGCGATTCCTTCAACCTGGTTGATATTCAGATCAGAGTAATTTTTTTTTTTTAAGCAAATACAGTGTCAATTCTGTCCTGGAAACTGCCTACCAGTCTATGTGTCTAACATGAATGCAAATACAATAAAAAAGATAAAGGATGTTGTTGTTCATCCCAAGTTCTTTTTTTTTGGGAAATTTTGCCTCTGCATTTAACCCATCACTGTAGTGAGCAGGGGGCAACTAGCTGAGCCAGGGCACTGGGAGCAGAGTGTGTGGACGATACCATGCTCAGGGCACCTCAGCGGTAAAACCGGGATTCGAACTGGGGGCCTGAGGACCTAAGTCCATTTCCTTAACCACAAGGCAACCAACTTCCATATACTCAGGTCAAAGTGTTAGTAGTTGCTAGGTCAGTAGTTGTTTTTTTAAGAAGAATTGAATTAGATATTTTACATGGATGTGTTTATGTAACTGCTGCATCAGGAATGATCAACTAATAACTTCAGCCAAAAAAACAACTATAGTCATGATGCGTTGTAAATAATTCCCCTGAAACCTAATATAGAGTCCTTTCTCTGGGCTCTGACGTCCATATCACATGTTACCTGCGGCTTCCTTTCATGAAGTTAATATGTATGTATCAGCTGAGATTAAAATAAATGGATATGATCACAGTAACCCTGATATTGTGTTTATAGCCATTTATGTAAAGGGACAGTGGTTATATTGGTAGAAGAATTTAAGAGGTGGAGCAACCAGGTTGGAGACGGAGAGGAGATTGATGGATGCAGTTAGAGAGGACATTGATGTAGTTGGAGTTAGAGTTGAGGATACAGAGGACAAGGTGAGATGGTCAGGGAGATCGTTGACTCGCTGTGGCAACCCCTTAAAAAAAGGGAAAGGCAAAAGGAAAATAAGAAGAACACCATGACCCAGTGCTCTCTACGGCATTCTCACGACATTGGGAGTAAGTGCACGGGAATTTGTAGTTCAGGGGACATTGATTAAATATGCTCCAGACAATTAGCTCATCAAATTAAGTGTGTCCTCCTCTCCTGTGGCAAGGTGATGTCATAGTTTTATGGGGCATTAGGCAGTGGTCCTCCCTGTATTTTCTTAAACGTCACTAGGGAATAAGCCTCAGTGGAGGAAGAGATTTTGCAGAATGCTTCTGTATAAAAGGCAGAATGTGAGGCCTGCAGGGTAAAGAGAAGGCTAACTGATCCTTTTAGACCAGTGTCAATACTGGCGCCCATCACTGTTTGCCCTCCCAGCAGGGTATGCCTCTAATTTCTGTGACATCTCGGTGATGTGAGGAGATATGACACTGAGACAAATTGGAAGAGGACATGCTGATAATTTGTCACCGAGCTCCTCATTTTGGGACGCAAATATTCCTGATAACAGACTTTCAACCCGACATCAGCATCATCATTGTGTTTGCACATCACTGCTTTTGAGTTAAAAAATCAGGTCAGAACTCTTAAATATTCAATCAAATTAGATAGATAGAGCTTTACTAATCCTCCATAATTTCTTGAAGGATACTCCCAAGAGATTAATAAAGAACTGTCTGTATGTCTGTCTGTCCATCTGTCTGTCATCAAATTAAATCTGTTTCTTCACCTACAGTATGTGCATCACTGACAAGTCAAGTAAATATTAGGTTGCTGTCAATATGTTTTCCCAGTAGCTCAAGGAATTTATAGGATTGACTTTTACAGGACTTATTGACTAAATTCTGCCTTTGCCCATTTCTGCCTTCTGGGATCTCTCATTTTGCTGCAATTTATTGTAGTTCATTGTTATTCACAATAGTGACCTCTCATTGACCCCTCAAAGATGCTTCAAAGGTTATTTAGGCTTTGTACTTTAAAGGGTCAGACAACAGTTTTAGGCAACTCCGATACAGCATTACTGTGAGTTTGTTGTGGCATTTCAGTTAAATATGATGATGATGTTTCATGTGTTATTCTGACAACATAAAAAAGTGTAATGTTCTTTTGTGAGACATTATATACAAACTGTATGTGTATGTCTGTAGATAGCCATCTATTGAACAGTTGTTTATATCAGGACCAGAAACTCTAATTCCTGTATAAACTGCCCACTGAGACGCCATGAAAAATTCTGCTGCGTCTCCATCACTGCAGTCTCTTTGAACCTTGTCATTCTGCAGCTATTTTTCTGACAGGCAAGTCAATTTCACTTCCTACTACAGAGTCTCACTGGAGGTTTACCTAAACCTGGGTGTTGTCTGTTGTTCACCCACTGTGTGATTGTCACGTTAATTGTCAATGTCAATATACAGCAGTCTGGATATTGTTTCCCTGCCAACTGTTTGCTAAAAAGGTTATAAAAACCATAGTAGATTTGGAAGAAACAAAAAAAACATCTTAGAAACATAAGGTTTGATCAGGCAAAAAGAAACTTTTTTATTTGTATTAAAGCTGATCTTTAACCTACGTACATTACAGCAAAAAAAGATCCAGTCTGATAGTATGCAGTGGGAGTAATGCAGTAGTCAGAGTACAAAAAATACAAACAAAAACCTATTAACTGTACTGGATGTAATGTTTCACAGAAAGATCTTGTTTCCTTTTATTGTGAACTATAGATTTTCCTTGAGATTTAAATAAGCAATCACACTTCTGAGTGAAGGCAGGACAAAAATCAAGTGAAACTGGCGTTTTTTTTTTGTTTGTTTGTTTTTATTTTAACCTTTTCCTATTTTTACTAATTTAATCATCCTAAAACATGAAGACACTTCTGCTCAAGAAATAATAGAAAACAAATAAAAAAAACAATTGGTTGCAAAAATACTCTGGAAACTTTAAAAAACCTCAACAGCTCCACTGTTTTTTTTTCATATTCCTTTTTAATAGCGTCATAAAGTTTTGGGTTTTGTTTCAGAATCCATTATCAAGAACAAATATCATATAAAGGTACATATAGCATGTTGAGCCTTGCACCAGTCAACCCTTATTGCTTGCATCTTATGGTCAAACTCAAACCCTGTGTCATTTTGGTCAGCACACTGATGGTTCACATTTATGGTTGATGTGAGGTCTTTACTAAGGTGTATTGGATAGTTCAAACCTGAAGTTAGGCTAATAAAACAGTAGTAAATAGATAGTAAATGTCCAAAACTTCATAACAAATAATATGTATGTATTTCGCTACTGGAATTATCAAAATGGGTTTGTGCAAATATCTAATTAAATATAAATTGAGTTTGGCTTAAAACATCTAAGTGTTTATAACAGATTTAAATTTTATTTTTGGACAAACTTCATGTTGCACTGTGTAGTATCATGGATGCTGCAACTAAACATCATGACCCTGAATGTTTGGCAAATCACCTTTTATGTTTTCAGGATGTGTTCATATCTAATGTGCACAAAGTCTGAGCATGGGGCTGCAAAAGCCTGGTCATTCCTGCTTGTAACCCTATCCTATCTGTTGATATTTTATTTCATGCTCTCATAAATATTGTATTTTATACTCTCACAGCTCACAGTTTCTCCCCTCCATGCAGATGATGTAGAGGGATAAGGTCTGTGCTGTGTTCTGGGCCAAAAGATAAATACTACTTTCAAGCTATCATTCTATCGCACCTTTCAAGGTAAAACCCATAGCTACATCCAGCTAGTACACAGGAATACTCATACTCCTACAGCGTACAAACACAGACACACAGGGCGATAATGCAATAAGCAGAATTCCATTTTCCAACTGACTGGAGTAAATGGTCATGTTTGTTAAAAACTGAAAAAAAAGTGTTGTATTTCACATGGCCAAGTTATTACTTTAGTAATTATAAATTGTCTCAGATGGTTTGTTTGATACATACTCACTATCCACTGACACACTATGGCAGTTGATTAACTGTTAGGGTTGTCAAGAAGTGAAACGAGGTAAAGAGTTTTTATTTCACAAGGCGTATATCCCATCTCAACAGTCAGTATGTCTTTGTGGAGGTTTCACTTCTGGTGAAATGCTTGGCTTGTGTCACAGCAGCAGAGTCGGGCTTTGAGTGTGATGGACACCAAATAGTGAAAGCTAATTTAAGAGCAAACAAAGAGCTACTTGTTTGATATAGACTTCCCAAAGATACAGACTTACAATAAAAGAACAATTTTTTTACCAAATAGTTGTACGCATACTAATGTCACTGCAAGTGTAAAACATTCTACTTTCTTTTTTTTGTTTTATCTTTCATATATCTTTTCTCAATCTATGTCTCCACCGAACTTTCTATTTCCTGCTGCTATACCTCCACCATGATTGACCTGATTGGATCATTTCTAATAGTGTCCATCCTGGTCACTCCAAGAGAGAGTCTCAGCACCTTCACCACTTCATTCTCCAGCTCAAACTATTTAGTTAGAACAAGTTTCTGAACCAGTCACCACAGTGGCCTGGTCTCCTGCAGGATTTTAGAAAATTGTCACAAACACACATACTCTCGTCAGAATACTGCAGTAAATTTCATGACCTTCGTATAGTAACAGTTGTGGTCAAAAGCTTACATACACTGTCAAAAACAATGTGAGGGCTCACCTCACACATTTAAGTTGACTTAATCTACACTTTATTTAATATCCAACTGCTCTCACACTTATTTTACAAAGGAATCACCAAAAATATCATATAAAATATAAATATTAATATAGAAATATAAAATTCACTACAAATCTTCACTCGTCAGGAGCACAATCCACACAAGACCATTAAGTACTAGTACAAAACTATGTCACATCATCAAACGGCACCTAGAGTAGCACAGTAGGTTCTGTTAAAACACATTAATTCATAAAGAGCCGTAGTAAAGTTGATTGGATTATACAATATTAATTAACAATTAAACAACAACATCTATCTTATCAGATTACCAGGTATGAAACCTGATCACTCAATAACTGAATGGCAGTAGTAATTATTGTGAGAAAAAGAGAAAAAGATTTTGGCAGTCACAGATTCATTAAAAAAGGTGATGTCGGAGGAATCAGTCACAACAGAACCGCTATCTCACTAAAGACACCATGTTTTTTTGTTCAGTCTTGCTTCCATCGTGTTTGGCCACTAGTGGTTTGTTTTCAAGATTTATACATTTATACAAGATTTTCTACAGTTTCCTGCTGTTGTTGGCCACAATGGTTTTCAGATTTAGCCACATGTGCACTACAGGCAGAATCCATTGAAAGTTTTTCGATTGACACTTTGCAGTGTTCTTTCTTCTTCCGAAGAATACAGGGAAAATGGCCTTTACAAATGTTCCAAGTCAAAAGTACAACTAAACCAATTGCTGGTAATATAAGTAAAATAGACAGTGCAGCATATTCCCATTGCCATCCATACACCTGCACCACCTCCGTTGGGTTCTGGCCTTCCTCAGTCTGTATTGGGATTGTTTTATTAACTGTCACTTCGTACTTAGCCACAACAGTTGTGTACTCATCAGTTTTACTGCGCTCCACAGAGAGGCATTGGTACAGGCCTTCATCAGTCTTTGAAATGTTGAAGATAAACAGTCGGTCTTCCGTTTGCTGGATCTCGCCTGTGATTATCAGAGAGCTGTTATTCCGCCTCCAGCTGTTTTTTGCCAGGTTGGAAGGCAAAGGGCAACTGAGTTTCAGGTTTTCCCCCTCCAAGATAGAGAACTTTACTGGTTTGATAGGCTCTGAAGACACAAAGGAATCCCAGTATGTGAAATCAATTAGGACAAGTGACTGGAGTTGGTGTATTTTTCCAATTGATCTTTCTGTACACACTCACCTGACTTCGGACAAGAGGAGGCATTTCCCTCCCTTAAACTTTGGACAAGCTTTCTAAACAACAAATAAAGAACAAAAAATAATTTCATTTCAAGTATTCCTAAACAGCTCAAATGAAATGCATAGACATCTGTTTACCTTTGTGAATTTAAAACTGCGACACATTTTCCAAGAGCTGTGTCCCAGCCACAGTATGGATCTCTTGATAATACACAGTCCAAACAGGATAATGCCCTGTCACAGCTGGCCAGTGGTATTTGTGCCACACTCGAATCTGATCCCACGTGAAATCAATTAGGACAAGTGACTGGAGTTGGTGTATTTTTCCAATTGATCTTTCTGTACACACTCACCTGACTTCGGACAAGAGGAGGCATTTCCCTCCCTTAAACTTTGGACAAGCTTTCTAAACAACAAATAAAGAACAAAAAATAATTTCATTTCAAGTATTCCAAAACAGCTCAAATGAAATGCATAGACATCTGTTTACCTTTGTGAATTTAAAACTGCGACACATTTTCCAAGAGCTGTGTCCCAGCCACAGTATGGATCTCTTGATAATTCACAGTCCAAACAGGATAATGCCCTCTCACAGCTGGCCAGTGGTATTTGTGCCACACTCGAATCTGATCCCACATACAGCTGGTGCTGTGGTTACAGAGCAGATGCACAAAAACAGAACAATGTTAGGTTCTAGTAGTGTTTTGTGGCATCATCTTTAGAAACACATCGGTACATGATGAGCACAGTTGTTGTGGTAAATTTACAAGACTCTGTAGGGACTCCTGGTAATATTTTATCTAATTGAAGATTAAGCATTACCGTAAGATTGGAAAGAGTCAATATTTTTATTGGCTCTTGAAGCTGAAATAGCTGGATTTCCTCGATGATAAAGTTCTCGTCACCAAAGTCCACTGCCTTCAACAAGCTGCCCTTCTCTTTTCATGTAAAACCAGATAAAAGTACATCAAAGATTAGATTTATAAAACTGAAGTTGTGTAACTGTCAGAAATAAGGTGTTAAAACATGGAACCTAAGCGACACGCACCTGTTCCGATGAACATTACATTGTAAGCTTGGCCATCAGTGGCATAGGTGTGGGTCACAATGATGCGTGTAAAAGTGACGTCCTTTCTCATTAGCAGAGGATTATTTCGTGGTGGAACGGTTTGGTCCATAAGGGGTCTTAGTTTGACAAATAAAAGGGTATCGTCTGGCAGATCTGTTGTACTATGTATACCCATTTCCCGAGCTTTGTTGTTTATGCACTGTTCAGAGAAAAAAAGGAGGGTTAGTGCAAAAGAAAACATTTTTGTGATTTTTCTGCTACTAAAAGGTTTAGGATAAAGGGCCAGGTTAATCCTTGTTTTCCATCAAAAAGCAATGTCAAGAAGAATATGGGAAAAACTTACAGCTCCAGGACGAGGGACAGGAATACTGAAACTTTGTTTTATTAGAGTATCTCTGTGTACTGGGGTCCTGTACGTCCCTGTTTCAAAAATTCTGATGATGTTCAAAACTGGGTAGACACACAGCACCGCTGATTTTTCACTAAAACAAAAAAATAGCGGATGATAAGTCATTTTTAGTCAATTTAAAAATATTGGTTAAATAACTTTGAGTACAAATATGTTTGTTACATCTGTGATGTGAAGATGACGTAGAACAAACAGTTCATCCAGTGCAGTTTGGGATCACACCAAAGGTATGCATCCTGGATGATGTACGGAAGTGGAGAATGCAGCACTGGACAGTCCAGTGTGGCTTTGAGGAACGTGGTCCACTTCTTGGACAAAATCTTCCCACCACCGCTATCGCTCTTTTGACAATGCAATACCTCAGTTAACCATTTATCAGAGGAACATCACTTATTTTTGACAATACATGCATAATGTGAATGTTCTTTTTACCTTACAGACACGTGCCACCCGCGGGACCACCACCTTTTGATAGAAATCATTTTGAAGAACATTCTCATTAAAGAACAGGTAAACCATGTCATCATTTTCCTCATTCGTTTCATCTTCTGGCATTTGAGTCATGTATACAAATGTTGGCTCTGGAATTGAAAACACAGTCAGTCCGCTGCATTGAATGTGGACTACGTAAGAACTCCAGTAAAGAGACAATAGTATTATCTCACCATTAAACATAAGGTTGGATTCTTCATTTTTAATGTAAACAGGAGAGCTTCTGCTCAGAGTTGGTTTATTGCCCTGGAAATTCTCATAAGTTGCCGAATAAAGATTGTTACCTGTTTGAAATAAAAAAAAAAGAAACTGTAAAAAAAAGAAAGGTATTGTTCAATGATAAGATAGTATGTCTGTTCATCTCATTACCATCCATAAGGGAGGCATGTCTCTGTGCTGGATCATATGGACATTTTTGTTTTCCACTCTCCATCCTCGTCCCTCGAGTTAGGGTTCCATTTGAATAGTACTAAAAACGTAGAATTTATGTTATTACCACTCTTGCACTTGAATTAAACACATTTATGGATACTGTCTTACCATATCATAACACTTGGGATCAAACGCGTTGGTTCCACAGACGAACATATTTCCATTTTCCATCATGTGCAAAATCTTTATGTAGTTCCTGCATTCCAACTGTGAAAAGGTTTTTCCAGACAACATCACTACATCATGTCAAAAACAATCTATTTGTTACATTTTAACTTTGACATGGTTGGACACAAAGGCAGCACTGGGAGGCTTTTCTTCAGTGTACAATATTAAATAAAGGTAAAACAACAAAACATGATATTAGCTGAACAGAAGACTTTTACACATGCACTTCACCATGTAAAAGTACTTCTCAATATAACATCTTAATGGTGGTCACTTCCGTCACTTGGTGCCCTTCTCTGTCACTCAGTCTTTGTGGGATCATTGTCTGGTGTTGAATTGTTTGGATTTGTCTAGTCTGTTGTGTTAAGAGGGTTTGGGCTGAAGAAGCCAAACCCTTTAATGTTATAGTGAGGAGTACGTGTACCTGGTAAAGTGCATGTAAAATAATCTATGTTTAGCTAGTATATTTTTTGAACACTGAAGAAAAGCCTCTCAGTGCTGCTTTTGAGTCCAACTGTGTCTTCAATGCTACTAAAACACAACACTATTGTCTTTGTTGAAAACAAAACTTACTTCCGAGTCTTTTCCTTTAAACACACATAGTTTGTTCTCAGAGGGTTCCACTGCCAATTTCAACTGTGTAGTAAAACATTATGGTTGTGTTTTAAAATCTGACCATAGTTTGTTTCCATGTATTTTTGAGACACGTTATTTTGTCAACAGTTTCTTACCTCAGATTGTTTCCTGGTTATGTTATGGAGGTCGAGAGAATACACAGCCTCCTTGGTACCCACTACCAGTAGATACAGGTCTTCTCTTATTAACATTGTGCTGTAGTTTGTCACACCTTCCTCATTAAACACACGAGCATCAACAGCTGAAAAAAAACAAAAACAAAAAAAAAAAACTCCATTCTAGTTAATTGTGCAGCTGTAGTAAGAGAGAAGTGACTTTCCAAGAGTTTTCGTATCCAATTGCATGCTTTACTTTAATAGTCTCTGTCTGCACTGTTTATATTCCAATATTTTTGTATTTTTTATATTTTTAGAACTCTATTAATCCCTCAGGCTTATCCTTCAGGAAATTATGCATCTGCATTTAACCCATCACCGTGGTGAACAGGGGGCAGCCGGCGATAGGGGGATTCAAACCGGGGGCCTTGCGGTCCCAAGTCCGCTTCCTTAAGCACTAGGCCCTTAAAGTATATGGTTCCTACAAGATTTGTGTGGGCAGTGTTTGCCTTAAAGGGAGTATAATCTTAGCGTTTATAAAAAACTCAAAGGGATTGTGCAGGAATTAATAATTTTTATCCAAAACGTCATGCATCTTGTATTTGATTAATGGTTTGCGGATGCGCTTACCGTTGAAGGGTGCAAACTTGCGGGGAACGGAGGCTGGTGAGGAGTGTTCCCCTACTGCGAAGGCCACAGGTAGAAGCAGAAAGGCACAGGGGAGCAGCAGATTCATGGCTGCTTGTTCTGGCTGGAAGCGATCTATACTACTTAGTTTCTCCAACAGTCACTTCTAGAGAGCCAATTAGAGCCTCTCCTGAGCGTTGCATTACTATCTACTTAAATCTAACCTTCTGTTCTTTTTGTCTTTAGTCTTTTGTTCTTGGTATTTTAATGTCAGTTGGCAAGCACAATATTTGCTTTATATATTTCTTGTTCCTGCTTGTCATAGTGCCTTTAATGTTTTAGTCAAAAGAACATTTCCAATAATTGTACAAGTGCCTCATTAATATGTACATCAAAGCCAAGAAGCTGACAGTTTAGACCTATTGTGTGTCAGATACAACAATTCTCTGAACCAGTCACCACAGTAGCCATGTTTCCTACAGAATTTTAGAAAATTGTCACAAACACACATTCTCTTGTCAGAATACTGCAATTAATTATTTGACCTTCTTATAATAGCATTTATTACAATAAATGCAAGGTTCACATACATTTTAAAATGTATGCAAAATGTATTTAAAATGTATGTTCATGTACACAAAAATGTAATGCATAATTTTTGCAGACTTAGAGATTGTGTAGTTGCCTAGAAACTGAAACTGAATGTTTCTTTTAAGAAGCACAATGCACACAAGACCATAACGTACTTGTACAAAACTTTGTCACATCATCAAACAGCACATAAAGTAGCACAGCACTGTAGGTTCTATTTAAATTATTGTTCTCCTGAACGTTGCATTGCTATCTACTTAAACCTTAACCTTCTGTTCTTTGTCTTTTGTTTGGTACTTTAATGACAGTTGACAAGAACAATAATCCCTATATATAGTTCTTGCGCTTCTGCCTATTTGCTTAATGTTAAATGTTAATATCCTTGTCATATTGCCTTTAATTTTTTAAAGTCTGAAGAACATTGCACAAGTGTCTTTGACTCAAAGATATATACATCAAAGCCAAGAAGCTGACCGTTTCAGCAGTTTGTCATAAAAGGATAGTTAAAGGTTTGGTCAATAGTTAATTAGTAAATTACTTTGTCTAGTCATGAATACCGAGCTGTTATTTGGGGTTGTTACCTGCTGCATCTACAAAAATGTGGAAGAATAGTTTTAAAATTAAGGCTTTTAAAACCTTATTAAGACATGTTTAAGACCTGTTTCCTTCTTTTCCTTCTTCTCTGATTTATTACAAATAAATATATTAATACAGCTGAATTTAAGAATATACTCAAAAGAAACACACACAGAAGCCAGATTTTAAAACTACTTTGCGGTAAACCATGATCAAGTAATGTATACAACACTAAGTTAACATTAGGAGAGTTGCCATTTTCCCCAAAATGTGCGAATTAAGAAAAAAACATGTTGTCAGGTGACAATATAGAAATGCTTTAGTGTATCTACTAATATATCGAGGAGTATACTGCGAGCAGAAGTCTTTTTTTTTTTTGTTTTCACCAATCTTTTCCCCAAAAGACAAGCATACACATATATCTTTTTTTTTTATTACTAGAATTAATAATACTGAGGGTATTTTTGTTTTTTCATTTCCCACATTTCAGTTTGTGGGAAATGTTTTAAAATGACTCGTTATGAGGATTAAATATTTATTTGGAGATCACTTTGCTCTTAATGTGTGACGTCAATTAAGGGAAACTGCAAACAACAGAAATGCTTATTGAGAGGTAACACATGGGAAAAATAAAACTCCTTTACACATGCATTCTTGTTCTTGTTCCTCCTGAAGAAGGAATTGAAATGCAGCTTTGAGGCCAAGTCCATACGATTATTTTCTACAGTCTCACTTCAAACAATATTAGAATGAAGCTCATGACTTTCTTTAATGATGAATTATTTCCGAAGGCAATGTACAGTATAGTGTCGCACAGACAGAGACAGAGAGTTTTTCCTCCTTCTGTGCTGTTTGTTATCGCAGCCACGCAAGACTGGCTTATTAAACATTAACGGTGATCAGATGGCCCTTTCATGATAAAACCTGTGATGCTTCACAAACAAGATAATTATACATGTTTCCCTGAGTGCACATCAAAGTGAGTTGCAGCGCCTTAATGAACCAGAACTGGAGTTCATGACAGCGAGAATCGGCTCATAGGGTCATTTTTCAACTTATAGCCAAAGCACAAAAATTTGGACTCCTCTTGACTGGTCAGTAGTTAAATTTATTATCTTTAAGAATGCCAGGACAGTGGGCAACATTTTGGAGGTCTTTGACGGCAGTATCCAATCATGCAGGTTAATTAACAAGACAGTCCTACGAGAATTATGGCTATACTGTGCTAAAATTAAGAAGGAAACAGCTGGTTTTACTTTCGTTATGCCTCTGTTGGACTGTCACTTTCTGGACCCTTACAATTCTGAATAGAAATATCATTTGGTGCAAGAGATATATATGTATATATATGTATATATACATATACATATATATATATATACACACACTGAAATTGAAATCAATGTGGCACTTGGATAAATTGATAAATATGATAAGTCTTATAAGTAGTAACTTCTTGTGGGCTCACCACCCACAGCAAGGCTCACAATATGGTGCAATGTGATTTGGGTGTTGCCAGCTGCCCGTGCGACCCGGCAACGGACAAGCAGAAGTAGATGAATGAATGGGTGAACTTAAGTAAATGAATCATAATGTGCCCCACAGCTGCATTCAATCAGTACCCTAAGGTCCATTAGTCTGTCATCTACCACTTTTTCTCATTTGTGAAATCGCATTCCCTTGTGCCAATCCCAGCTATCTATGGTGTAAAGATAACACTCAAAGATTACTTCTTCTCTTTTCACCTTGTCCCTTTTTCAGGGCTTGCCACAGTGTGTCACCAATTTCCATCTCACCCTGTCCTGTGTATCAAAGATTACTAAACAAGTTAATATATATTTGGTGTTTTCAGTCTAGGGAGCTCATGCTACCGTTGTCATTTAAGCTCCAGAGCCGTGGACAAAGACGTGGACACTTCTGCTTTAAAGCATCAAATGCAAAAGGCAAAACACGGTGCAATACCACTGTATGTTATTGTGTTGTGTGCTGCACACTGTTTTTCACTCAATGCAGAACCATGGTCAGGTGCCTGGCTTGTGTCAGCATCCCAGAGTTCCCCTTCGCTGGACAGTAAGTCAGTGGAAGGCTAATGACCTGAGACAATATTTGAGTTTGATGTATGTTATTGAACATAAGAGTGCACACTGTTGTCTACTTTAGAACTCAATGAGGGAAAATTAACATTGATATAATTTTCCATATTTTTTCCGTCATTTTGTGTAGTCACAAACATAAACTTTCTATGGTTATTTGTCTTACTCTTTCTGGTACACAGAGATCCTTTTTTGCCTTATGTTTCTGAATTAATCTTCCTTTGTCATACTTATTTAATTAAGGCACAGCTTCCCTTTGATTAATTGAAGTAACAAGTAAAAAAAGCCACCGTTGAACTGAGTTTACAAAAGTGAGCAGGCGGAAATCAAAAGCCTAGTACAAAATTGAGACGTATTGTAAATCCCTTGGACTAAGCAGAAATCATAAAATAAACTAAGCTGAGAGTGGGATCGCTATCAGCTTTTAGAGTCTGGGTTTAGAGCCGGAAAGAATTAAGGGATAGGATTTCCCATCTGACAGTGGAAAAAAGCCTTTGGCCTCTGAAGTCGTTTTTTATGTGAACTCTGCTGTGAAATGAAAAAGCCAAATCAAAAATATGTTGACGGTTGAGGCTGAATCACTTCCAGTGTGTCGCAAAAGTAAATGTTGACAAACAAAAGCCCAGCCTTTATCTTCTCAGGGACAATAGGAGGAAACCGGTGTTAGAACTTTGAAGGGAGGTAAATATCAACATCAGTGGGATTTTCCTTTTTGTCGTCATGGTTAGCTGTTGTCAGAAACCACACTTACAAGGTGTTAATGGGCCTTTTGGTTGAAGATACCGTTCAAGTTTAAAAATTGACTCCACCCTGATGTGATAATCAGATTTGTGCCAAAAGAATATCAAGACAGCTACAGCAAACAGCCACCATTTAATTTCACAACGTCAACAAAGCCGTCATGATTGAGTTGAAGGCTGGAGCCAAAGCTGAAATCAAGCAGCAGAGCCTGGCTTTACCTTCATCAGATTTGTTTTAATTAAATAAGTTGGCCAGAGGAAATAGGAATCCAGAAAAAATAAGCCGTCTCAAGTGCACAGCTGTTTTGGTGTTTGAAATCAAAGATCTTGTTTGCTGTAATTCACTTTGGATGACCATTGTTCTTCAGCAACTGGCATAAGAATCCCAATTGTTTTGTGATTATGTATGTCCCTGTCTGCTTTAGTATGGTTGTCAGTTTTTGTTATACTTTTCATTGACGTTAAATTCTTATCATTTGTTAATATCTATAATATGTTCTTGATGATGTTGGAAAAGTGTGGTTGTCTTTTTGTTGTTGTCTTTTTTTAATCTTCCTAAATTGCATTAAAGGTCATGTAAGGATTATTACTTCATTAGAGATGGAAAATATTCACTTGTCACATCTGTATTGGTTATGAAGTCCAAAGTAAATCTCTTTTCTGCAACTAGGAGCTACAGCTAGAATCATCCATTCATCTGTCTATCGCTAATCCATTGGTATCGCTTATCCACTGCCCCATTGTTGGGTCAGCAGTATTCACAACTGCCACCCAAATCACATTGCACCACACCATACCTTCCTGCAGGTGGTGATCCCACTGGAAGCCAACCACCCTAACTGGGATTTGAAACTGTCCAGGATGTGAACCCTGGGGTTTTACACCACGGACACAAAGTGATGGCCCAGCCAGAATCAGTGTTGATTTTATTTTATCGCACAAAAAAGCAGAAAATGGGCATTCAAGTAACAGTGTTTAAAAAAAACAAAAACAAAAGCAAAATGCTGCAAAATCCCTGTATCAACTGATCAGCAGCTTCTGACTCAATTGATTGATTGGGAATCTAATTAGGTTGGAGCTTCTCACACAGTCTGTTAACAGAGTCACAAATTTGTTCTGTAAGCATCAGTGCACAGATCAGACAGAAGAAAGAAAATGGGAAAACTGTGGTGGCCTCTCTGTGTGATCTCCCTCCAAAGACTTTTAATGCTCGATACCGAACTGTATGTTTTACAATGGGGATTCCAGTACTGATCTCCAAGTGATGCAGCTTTACAGTCTGAAGATTTTCCTTTGTCAACCATTACTCGAAATACAACACAGAGTAGACCATTGTCTTTAAAGGAAGTTCTTGCATGGACCTAGAAAAAAAACAGAATCTTCTTTCTTCTATCATTGCATGATTGAATTGTAAGTGAAGGACCATGTGTGTCCCACTGTGCGCCTTCATGTGTTAAAATATGGTAATTGTCTGTGATGTGTGTGAAATACAAAGACAATGTTGTCATGTTTTGCAGAGACCGTATTACACTTCTTGCCGTCCTGTGATATTCAAATGCGCTGCATCATCATTCATTTTTCTGTACTTATGATTTGTGCACTTGTTGGATCACTGAAGGTAAATGAGCTGTACTTTCAGTCCACAGCTCATTTCTAGTGCTTGTACCATGAACTCATTTACATATACAGTTACCCAGCTCAGGTACTGGTCCCAAAGAGGTGACAAAACAACTCTGAATACACACACATACACACACAGCGGAGCTGATATGATTTACCGTTGTGTATACATTATGCTGACACAGAAAATCACGCCATGCATCACAGCACCTGATGAATAGACTGATCTGAAGTTACAGTCACGCTGTAACCATATTTATTGGACACAGAGCTGTTTGTAAGATATATTCACACATGTAGTGACAATCCTGCCGTGATGATAAAACTGTCCAATGCATATGTTGTTTACTCCTTACTTAAACAGAAGCAGACACCAGTAAAGCAGTATAATGACCGATGAGCTCTTAGTGCAGGGTTGTCCACACCTTTCCAGCATGCATGGGGGATGTTATCCAAAGTTCAAGACCTAGGTGATCTACCTTCATTGTAAAATATATATTTTTTTTATTTATACTGTGTAAATTTAAAATTATTTTCTGCCTTCAAGCTGACATTTAAGTTGGGTTAAACTTTCAACTTTAGGTTATACTTAACTTAAAGGAGATTCACAAAAGAGCTGTCACCTGCAAGAAAAAAAGCAAAACAATAAAAAACTTGGTTTAAGCTAAAGTCAAAGCACTGCTCACAAAGCGAGAGCAGAAGCAAAGTCACCTTCACATTTTCAAGTGTCAAGAAGTAAAGATTATCTGTTCACGACCGTACCTTAATACGTCAACAACTCTTGGAAAAATAAAACAACCTTTTTTATGGAACATCACACATCAGTATTGGGCCAAGGGACGCTGTTTTAATAAACAGTAGGCACAGCCGCACACTGCTTTTGCTCAAAATTGTTTAATGATCCTCATAAATTGATCCCAATAAACCAAAACAGTGTGCAGTATAATTGTCTTTTGGAGTTACCTCTATTTTGTGGGGGCCAGCACTTCAGTCACGTGGCACATATCAGTACTAAAAAGTTTCTGGTGCAGAAAAGCAAGATTCGACATTACACACAAAAAAAAATATATATATATATTCTCCTACAGTTGCCTGATGGCAAAAATTAAGACAAAATTATAAGCAACTATTGTCTGCCCTGTGTGGAAATTCAGTGCCTCAGCTGTGAAAGTTGACCCAGATTAGTATGAAGACGTGAGTCACGGGAAAAAATAAGGTTACTTTTCCATTTCTCCAGGGCTGAAAGTGAGAGGAAAAATGCGTCACTGTGAATATTTTTAACCAGTGTTGGACTAATTTTCTATTCTGGGACCTGGGTTAAAATTTAGCACAAATGTGGTCCATGCACCTGCAGCTGTGCATTACAAAACATGCAGAATTACACAGATTTCTGGCTATAAGACACGCTTCTTTGTGACTAAGAGGATTTTCGAGACACAATTATAATAATATGAAAAGCGGAACCTTTATCATTCATTATGGTAATTAAAAACTGAAGGAGGGCTCTCAGAGTTTTTCCTTAAAAATAAAAACAGTGATACACTTACTATAATAAAAACATAAGTCAAATAGATTGTGCAGAGGTAAACAGTGCAGAGGTAAAGTAACTTAGCAGATATTAGTAAGTAAAGGGGTTTATTGGTGGAAACCAGCCCTGATCTGACACAAACAAAAGTAATTACTAGGGCACCAGGTTTAGTGAGGTCCATTCTTTGGGTAATCATTATGTTTTAATCACCATTATCACTGACTGTGATTAGATGATATTCAGGTGCATCATAATTAAAACCTCCTTCACCAGCCTTTGTAACAGTCCCACCACATCCATGGTTTCACTGTCAAAAGCAGGACGGCTTCTGCTTGTGCTCTCTGCTCAGACAATGGTGTACCTCTGCTCAGTCTATTTTTTTATTGTATTTTTCACTTTCACTTCTGCCTAATTTAGAGCCTGTGTCTTATTTCTGGAAAGCATAGAAAGTTTCCCTGTTTGTCCCTCCCTGCCTCCCTCCTACTTTCCTCCTGCTTGCTCCGTCCTGACGTCACAGACATGATGAATTTTTGTCTCCCTGTCTCACCCAGAAGCCTTGTTAGGTCAGCACAGTGTAACCCGTCAGTCCTCTGTCGAGTTTGACCGTCAGACTGAGGACATATCCATTTAATGTGTGTGGTTATCAACAAATACTTTAATTACAGGATTTCACTGAATGAATACAATTTGCTTCAATCCCGCTTTTTACTAACCCTGAGGGTTAAAATCACTCTGCAAATCTACATTTGTCAAGCAATAGGTGTCCTTAAAAAGGGACTCTTGAATTCTGAAAGTGTACAAGAGCCTGCTCTTCCCAATGATTATGGGTTGTTCTAGGTAGTTTATTCCCATTGTCCAAAAAGGAAAGGAAAGCAAACTCCTTGAGCCTGGTATTGTCCCCGCACACTGCTCCCCGGGCGCTCAAAGCTGCCCACTGTTCACTTTGGTGATGGGTTAAATGCAGAGGTGACATTTCGTTGTGTGCTGTGGTGTGAATCACAATGTCATGATGACAAGAAGTTTGCTTGCAATAATAAAAAAAAATGTTTGGTGAGGTCACGTTTTCACAAATAGAGGACGGTGAAACCACAACTGGTTATGACACAGAGGAACATGTCGTTATCACATTATCACCTAATCACACCGTGATTATAGCGACAGCAGTGTTGATAATTGACCTGTCAGCTGTGTTGAGCTTTGACAGTTGGTAAAATGTTACCATTTGGAGCTGGTATTATTTATCCTGGCTCAGCTCCATAACTCACTCTCTGGACCCACGGTCCCTGATAATCATTAATGTCATTAGTTACACCTTTGCTTTTCCTGCAGGTCAACATCTCTACCATGGGAAAAGGTCCAGTGGGTGTTTAAAGGTTAATGATGACTCTGGTCCCAGCACCTGTGGCATTCACTGCTGCTGGTCACAGTCATTGATTTGGACACAAATGTCACAGGATACTGCAGACAATTTGAAACGGTAACGGCTGCAAAAATACGACTTGTTTGCCGTAGACGGGGCTCGGATGGAATGGGACAATGTTAGTGTAATGGGCGCAGTCGCACCAGATGGCACATATCAATGTGACATTAGCTGCGCCGACATGAGCTCAGCATTGTTTATCTTGCTTGATGCATGAGGCTGTGTCATATGAGGGGCTCAATGATGACCTGTGCAATGGAGGGGTTAATAGCTGCAGATCCAGGTTAAGGCTTTTCCTTGTTCTAAAAGATTGATATGTGAAATTGATTTAACATTAGTGTGCATAGCGTAATGTCCCGGGCAGAATGATTTTGGTGGTTCGGTCACTTTGACAGTAAAATGTCAATGAATATTTAACACAGATAACAGTGTTTGTTCGCTTCCTGGCTGGGAAAGCTAGCAAAGATGAGCAGCTGGCCTGACCACTGATGGCTCCCATAACCCGTAGCCAATGAAAACATCCTCGTCTCGATCCTGATAACGTATTAAAATATATTCCACAAAGTTCTCTGAAAGCATGTTAATAATGTTTTGCATGAATAAATACATCCTTGATGAATTTTATTCTCAAAGTTTGGGTTGAAATAGTGGGTTCTTTTTCAGCCTTTCCTTCGGTGTGTGGGCCGAGCTTTGTATGGTATGAGATTGGACCTCGTTGTACTTCACAATCTGCTTAATTAAAAAAAAAAAAAAGAAAAACGAAAGAAAATTGCACACACAAAAGGAAGACAAAGAAAGACTGTGTGGCAATGATCTCTGAGGCATCTGTTAAATAATCGGCCTATTTAGAATATGGTTACATAAATAAAATCACATTTATATTTTCTAGCGGGCTCGTGATAATCTGACCACAGACATTGGACATCTAGGCATTAAGACAACAGTTGCTGGCTTCATATTTATAATAATATATTTATTATTTTGTTACCTAGCTGTTTGGGTTAATTTTATTAAGAGATGGTCTAGAAACTTTAACTAAAATGCTGATGATTGACATCCATAACAAGTTTTTTAAATAAAACATCTGATCAATTTAAAATTAAAACACGTTTTCTCTCGAAGAAAAAAAGTAACAAATTCAATGTAAAAAAAATGTAACAAACTCAAAGTAAATTGTTAATTATTTTTCTGAGAATTTTTCTATTGATGCAGTTTGATGCACCTTTTTAACCTCCCTCCTCTGTTCAATTTCTCATTTACAAGAGCTGCTGGTTGTAGTAGCTGTAACCACTTTATAAAATATGCTGTAGTTGCAGCACATCTCATGCAAATACTTGCTCAATATTTCATTATTTTTGTCATTAAATAAAAAGGAGAGGCTTTCATCAAAATGCCACCTTCCTCTGCTCCTAGTTATTAAGAAAACCATGTTGGAGGGCTGCTAAGGTGATACTGTCTGACAGCTGTGCACGTCATAGTTAATAATAATCTGGATGAAGTAGAAAGGAAATTACAGAATCCAGTGTGTATGTAGGGAGCTGAGAAAAGGGGCAAGAAAAAATTGAGATTGTTATTTGGGGTGACCCTCCCGGGAGGATACCCGACCCTGGACATAACCATAAAACGTATGAAAAATGATTAGGCTCTGACTAATTACCCGTTTAGTGTCCCGGAAAGTTGTTAAACAGCCCATTGCCTTTTAATACCCCAAAGTAAGAAATGGGATTAATTAAGCAGAAATGTATTCTTCTTCTCTGCCAAGTTTTTTCCTCAGAGTATCCAAAACACTGTGGTGGGGTTCACACCTCTGGGGAGAGAGAGGGAAAAAAAAGCCTAAATCCCTAAAAAGGCTAATTTTTTTAATTTACACTTTTTCTTTGTTTGATTATTGCGTAAGAACACGATGGGCTGCGTAAACCATACTCATGTCTAATAGATACATTTATAGAGAGTAACAATCGAAGAATATACATCTTGTTCTTCATAGTTTTCTGATAAACACATCAACGGAAGACAGGCATCGTGGCAGCATTTCTGCGAATGGCCATTTTTTACAATGCTACAGCAAATGTTTTGTTTTGATTGATTTTGTTTGTGGAGTTACCCTGGAGTTGACAGCACAGCTCTTCATCACTTCCATCACTCTTTGACATTTACACAGGATAACAACAACAGCACAAAGGTGAAACAGACTGTCAACAGCAGATGCCACAGTTCTCGCTTTATTGGGGGGGGGTGAATGATGAAAATCAAGGACTTGTAGAGTCATTCATTTATTAATGCTGTATTAATATTAATTTATATTTATTGTCTCAGTGCCAGTTAACAATTGTCCACAACAATGCACCATTTGCATAAAGCAGGGGTCTTACCCCAAGATGTTACAGGTTGGTATAATCTGTAGAATTTATTGTTTTCTATACATGGCAACACATGGCCTGTAACACACCCATCTACTGTAGGGGGTGCTGTCAGAGAGATATCCCTGCTTTATCTTCATATTTTCCTTTTAGTCATTTCTCATTTTTCAAGGGAATTGTTTGGGGGCCAAGTGTTGGGGCAGTCGGTGGCCTCGTGGTTAAAGTCCACCGGTTCGAGTCCCCCTACTGCTGAGCTGCCCTGAGCATGGTATCAGCAGCCTGCTGAGCCAGCGCCCCTGGAGCAGCGTGTGGGGACGATACCCCCTGCTCACTACGGTGATGGGTTAAATGCAGAGACGTCATTTCCTCAAGAATACTCCCTAGAAATTAATATGTTCAAAAAATAAAAAAGGCAATTCCAAAAGCCAAGTTGGAGCCAATTGCTGCTTGCCAGGTCTTAGTAGACTCTGGACAGTACAAACAGTCCCTCGCAGGAATGTGCACACTGTAGAGACAAACACTGTAGAGAATAAAATAAATGAAAGAGAATTTTCCCTTTAATAAAAAACAATGAAATAGTTGGGAGATCTTACATACGTAGTACGGCCACAATGGTTCTTCTTTTGCTGTTAGGCTAAAGCAGTCATCACTCTTCCAAAATGCAGCCCTGGTTTCCAAAATAATCATTACTTATTTCTCTGCTGATGAATAAACAACAAATCAAAGCATTTGTTTTTTTGTTCCTTAAAACCACTTATTTGAATTTGATATGGTTTAGCACTCAATACCTTCAGGCACACCTGTTCACCACAAGTGCATTTTTAATCAGAATCCAACTGAGCATGGTGTCTGTGTTTGGATAAAGCAATGCAAAGCAACTGCGTCGTGGTCTCAAACTTTCTTTAATCAGCCTCAACAATCTGTTATTTCCGCTCGCTTGAAGCTGAAATATGTCCTCGTCTGTGGGGGTGGCAGTACGGTGGACACAAACCTGGCAACTCCTGTAATTGATCATAAATGTCAGTTGATAATTCGTTATTCTACGGTGCTACATTGTGTGCCAACGGACAGATTTAGCTGACTTTGCTCAATTTTCCTGGTCATTAAATATCAGACTGTAAACATGAAGTTCTCTGAAACTCATCTACAGTTAGAGGAGGGTTGTGAGGGGGGCTTTCCTGCATTAATGACCAGAGTAGTTTAACCTTCTGCCAAGAGTCACTCAAATGTCTCCTTCTTTGTCGGGTAATGGCAGCTCATTTACATGTAGGTGTAAGGTGCACAGATAATTACCACACTATTCATTTTCCCATACTTTTACACCAAGAGCTCATTGTCCTTTGTACACTAGACACTTTCCTCGTACATAAAATGATGCAGTGGTCGTCCAAAAAATTATTGAATCAGTATTGCATGATGGTTTGCACCAGTCTGTCCTTGTCCGAGAAAAGTAGAATAAAGTTGATTTAGGATTGCAAAGATCTTGACAATTAAAAAAAAATGTGATGAGCAATCCAAGTTGACTTCTCTTCCTTTCGGCTTGTCCCTTTTTCAGAGGTTGCCGCCGCGACTTAACTGTTTCCATCTCACCCTGTCCTCTGTATCCTCATCTCTAACTCCAACTACTTCCATGTCCTCCCTCACTGCATCCATCAATCTCCTCATTGTCTCCTACCTGGTAGCTCCACCTCTAGGATCATTCTTCTACCAACGCCTCCACTGTCCCTCCCCTGAACATGTCCAAACCATCTCAATCTGTCATCTCTAGCTTTTTTTTCCAAACCTTCCTCTCTCTGTTGTCCCTCTAATCACCTCATTCCTGATCCTGTCCATCTTTGAATCTCTTAAAGAAAAGTTCAACATCTTTATCTCCTGCACCTCCAGTTCTGTCTCCTGTCTCCTGTCTTCTGCCTGTTCCTAGTGTCTCTAATCCATCCATCATGGCTGGTCTCACAACTGTCCTGTAAACCTTTCCCTTCACCTTAGTTGACTGTCTTCTATCACAGATCACTCCTGACTCTTTTCTCCAGAACGATGATAAATAAACTAACCTAAATCAAGAGAATTTCTGAAGGTTTTGCTCAGGAATGTCTTTGTACATTATTATTGTCTTCTCAGTGTACACATACTGTAGGTTTCAAACAACTAGTCAACCTATGGTATTGCCAGTTGTTTGATTGGATTTATTATAAAAAGGGCTGGTACTGTGTAGACCATTTTACTTCAGACACTGTAACCTACAAGTGCAGTAAAAGCCCCAGAATCACAAAGATGATTAATTAAGGCTCCACTCTATTTAAGTGTTCTACTAAGTCATGCCAGACAGCCATCAGCCACAACTGAGACTAGCTGAAGGTTTCCTTTAATGGAAGGCAGTCGTCATTAGTGTTGTACCTGTATTTGACAAGTAAAAATGTCTTTCATACACTTTAAATAAAGGGACTAGAACCCTAAAGAGAATAGGGGTCTGAAGACAGTTTATGTATGGCACTCGCTAACATGGCCAACCACAATGATTTAGTAAATGTGTCCCCGCTCTTATGATCAGTTGTGTTTATACACTTGCACTTCCCTTTGGCACAAAGAAGGGTCAGTGTTTACCGAGTGATTCATTAGTTGCTGTTGTCATGCAATATCGAACAACAATAAATAAAGTCTTTAGTTGAAATTACATCGCACACAGAGTGCACTTAAATCTGAAGACCCACAGTTGGTGAGTGAGGAGCAGACAAGCTGGTTCCTTTTTTATTTTTATACCAGATGTCTTTTTCCGTAATTTCTTTTTACAGAAGCACAAAAAAAAAACAATTGACATTTCCTATAAGATACCAAACAAGTTTGTTTTCTAAACTTGTTTGCTATGATGGCAGTTTTTCCATAGCTAATGGGCTGTTGGTTAGTCTAAAACCTTTATTTGCACTTAAGATTTTTAACTTTGCATAGATCCTTTTAATTAAATAATATATAAATGCATGCGCTAAAGAGATGCCGGCAGCTTGGACTATTATACAGCAAACATTTCCATTAGCAGTAATCTGTAAATAAACGAAATATAGCCAACAAATTATACCCAAAAATATATATTTATCGACATACAATGTGTTTATTGTTCCTCCATTTTAATGTGTTTAATGATAATGAGCATAACACATAGTGGGCTCATTTATTACTGCAAAGTGTTCCTAAAAATATAGTTGAACATAATGAAACCTTTAGCGCTGACACTAAGTGCACCTACTGTCAAAATATATCTGGGGCCATGACTGGTTTATGCATAAACATAAACACCTTGGTTTTACAGTCGACTGTAATTTATTAATCAACTAAAAAAATATTGTGATCACTGTCGGCCCTAACCTCCTCTATGATACTGATGAGTGCAATTACCTAAAGTCTTTATTACAAACTGTCGTGAATAAATCAACTACATTAAGTCCAATTAAATATACGTTAAATAAGGCTTAAACTTACAGTACAGTTAGACTTACAGTGTTCATTTTCAGTGTTGTTGTGCTGCTTGCATAATAATAAGCATAAGTTTTAATAATAACAACCCGATGTATTTTATAACCTTGACAAAGTCTTAATGTTGAGTAGTTTGTCAACAATAAAATCTATATTCCAAAGTTAAAAATTATACAAGTTGTTCTGTTCACTGATCGTGTTTCTAGTAATGTGATACTTTATGTAAATACTTTTAAAAATGTAAGTTTTCCTATTCAAGGCCTCCCATTCTTTCCGTCCTCTGTCTTCTGTCTATTTTCTTGACATAACTTTCTCACCTTTAATGATGTGGGTTTACAGGACAGTTGTGAGACCAGCCATGATGTATGATTTAGAGACACTAGGAATGGGCAAAAGGCAGAAGGCTGAGCTGGAGGTGGAGAAGTTAAAGATGCTGAGATTCTCGTCAGTAGAGACAAGGATGGACAGGATCAGGAATGAGGTGACTGAGATGGTTTGGACATGTTTACAAAGATCATGAGGAAGGCTGAGGAGGAGGTTGATTCTACCTCCATGCAAAACATGGATCTAGAATGAGATTTGAGGATACAGAGGACAGGAAGAGAAGGAAATTGTTGACTCACTGTGGCGACCCCTGAAAAAAGGGACAAGCCATAAGGAAAAGAAATAGATTGTTGAAAAAAAACCCACACTGTTGAGTTTACGATATGTGAAGTAAATGTAATATGTATTAGGACATTATGGTAGTGGGTGTGTTTCCTGTCTTTAGTCTACTTTTGTGACCTGCTGAGTGGATGTTTGATTGTCACAGATACTGTGAATCTTGATGTGTTTATGAATTGGTTGTGACAGGTATTTTTCCTATTGATGTGCAGTAGATAGTCCTCAAAAAATCTACTGTATGTGCACCTCGTCACTACATTATGGAAAGTCAGAGAAGCAGAATTTAGGGTTTTGTTGTTCAATAAGATCACTGTTCTGCTGAGAATTTAATTAAAACCCGGCCATCACAACAACACTGTCCAGCACTGTGCAAAAGCCACATTGATCTCTGGAGATAGACATATGTATTAAGATGTCAGATGAAGGATTGATCTCTTCCATACCTTTAAAGTCTTTCTCTGACTACAAAGGTGCCAAAAAACCCTGGCAGTCTGGAGGACACTAGACCAGCAAAAGGCAAACACACTGCCATTTAATGGCTACGCTTTGCAGGCTTTATAGCCCATGCTGATGCACTGAAGACATGGGCAGAAAAAGAGGCTTTATTGACCACTTGGACACGGCCAAGGCGCCATAACTTAAAACTGCAGCCTGATTGCTTTTTGTCCATGCTACGTTACAGGCCTTTTCCTGCTTTGGGAATCAATTTTAATTGAAAACCTGTGATGTTTGTTTGTAATGTGTCCTGGCATCCAACCAACTATTCAACTGTATGTTACATTCCCTTTTCTCCACATAAACTCTTGGATTAAGGTTGGAAGCTGTGCACGTTGTTTTTGTTTTTGGCGATGGTACCTCATGTGTGGGTTGCTATAGCACAACTCCAGCAGCTACAAGAAAAAAAAAAATCTTGTTTGCAGTCTACTGAAGTTGGATGGAGGCCAAGGCATTGACAGCCAACTATATTGCCATCCTTACAGGGGGGATACCCCCCTCACATCTCTGGACTTCCCAAAGTATACAGAAAAAAAGGCAACGGATCACAATTATCACATCTAATACCTTCAACATCACAGGCATCAAATCACAATTACCAGTTGGCAGCAGACTGCAGCTCACCAGGGGTCTTCAAACTAGACTGTGTAGACAATTCTGTTGTATTGTGTATGCGTTTCTTCTTAGAGATACAAAATTTAAATAAATATCAAAAGAATATTTTTCAGACAACATATAAGCTTAACTGAAGCTAAAAAAAGAATAAAACAAACCCAAAACAACACAGGGCTAAAGGACTGATTCTAATCTAAGACACAAGACATCCCTGAATTCTGTCCAGGCTCGTCCACTCTTAATAATACTAATTTATTTCCCCATTGGGGTGACGGATTAAATTTGATCTTATTGTTTACCAGTTTGTTCAGTCTCTGACAGGGCTTCCCTTGGTAAATAATTAATTTATTCCCTAAAGATTCACTCAGGTCTTTCACTTCTTTCAAATGTCAAATTTAGAGATAATCTCCCTCTAGGTAGATCTTTCTAAATAACTTTTACATAGAATCAAGAATATCTTAATGAGATAAACAATTTCATCACTATGTAATATCACACTAACTAGTTGCTTAGGGGATTTCCGGTCTATGGGGACACACAAAGTGCAGCACAATAGGAAAATCTTGTTTTCATCAAATTCTTTTGTGGGCAGCTTTGAGCACCCTCAGAGCTGTAGGTGGGGACGGTACCATGCTCAGTGGACCCCAGTCGTAACCTGCCAGTTGGTGGATTCGAACTTGGAACCCTCCGGACCCCAGTCCAGTTCCTTAATCACAAGGTCACCACTGCCCCAAATGTTCACACAAATACGATGTGTGAAATACCAAGATGGATTCTTTGTTTTGTTGTCATCTTGATGGTGACTATTTGTCATAAGTTAAGAAGCAGCGGAGCTCAATTCATTTGTGCTTATCATCAATGACTACAGCAGCCAACGGAGTGAAACACACAGCTTATGAATGGATGGATGTTGTTCAGAGAGCCAACAGGTCAGAAAACCACAGTGAATAAGCAAACATGGCCTGACAGTTGACTAATTGCAGTCCTTTTCAGAATGATCAGTGCTATAACTCCCCACAAACACACAGCTTTGTCACACAACATTTGAATAACCTCTCAATGTCTGATTTGTTGTTCTGCCATCATGAAAGCTGACTGATGAGTTCTAGATGCTGATGACAATCACCATTTTAATTGTGGGTTTAGAACACCTAAGCAGGGGTCATTAATGATCTAACGGGTGTTCAATTTAAAGATTTTTGCTGCCTCAGTGTCTTTTTTTTTTTTTTTTTTTACAGTATCTTTTCATCACCAATATTGTTGAAACTTGAAGTGTGAGTGTGAGTACCGTACCCTACTTTAGTTTGTAAAATACAAAACAAAACAAACAAACCAAAAAAGAGAGAAGCTAATTACAGCCCGAGGAGACAGGAGACACTGGAAGAGTAAACAAACAAATAGTGTTGAGAAAAAAGAAGATAAAAAAGATAAATACTGCTCAAGGAAGTTAATAAATATAAGGGTAGAGAAACAGCAGGTTTTTTCTGTACATTGCACTTGTTTTTATCACCATTTTCCTCTTATTTGTTAGTCCTACTAAACTGCCAGCAATTTACTGCAGTCTTGGCCTTTACCTGTAAAATGCTGACAACCTGCCAAAGTAGAGCTGTCTGGAAAGGATTGCAGCTGCCATTCCCTTGACATCCACCATGTATTGTCAAAATCACACACACACATGCGCGCACACACACAAAAGTGCACTTGATTTCTGGGAGACACCTCGGAAACCTTACAACTGCATTCACATTTCCAATAATTGCTTCCAAGTTTAATAACAATCCAGAACACGGTTGTTTTGAATTCTCCTCTCTCCCTGAAGAAGGCTTCACCTGTTTCTGCAGCCTGTGTCACTGATCCTTCCTGTAATTGTCTATTTTCTGGATCGATTCAATTGTCCCTTGATTTATTCCTTGCTCAGCTGAGCATGTCATTACACACATCATTTGGGTGCAATTTAATGTGGTATCCAACAAGGTTATACTTCTGTGGGAGTTCAATTTGAGGACTCCAAGAACTTGAGATGTAATCATTTTTGTCTGTGTCTTTTTTTTTCATTTCACTTGCTGTTAGAAATTGCCTTGGCAATAGTTCCCTGCTCTCCTGCCTTCGCTGTCATGCCACATTTTGAATTCACATTGGAAGATATTCCAATTATCAGATGGTTAATGTGATGAAGGCAGTAGCTCGGACCTGCTGTGTTGATCAGATTTTCCTCTTTAATGGGGAGCACCAGCTGAATGGTTTAAAGACTCCAGATTTAATCACATGTTCTTTCTGTATTGTATTGTCTATGGTTTCTAGCAATTAACTGATGTACTCTACAATAATTGACAAAATTGTACAATGATACATTGAAATCTTGGAATAAGGACGATGAAAGTGCTTTGTGAGTTGGTCTCGTCCTGCTGCCTTACTCTCACTTTGACTGACTGTTGTCCACTGAGATTCACGCCTTTCCTGGAGATTCCCAAAAACCCCTTTGGTCCGGTGCTCAATTTCTGTATCATTGAATGCTTATTTCATAAATTCTAAATCTTTTCACGGGGTATTTTGCCATAGGGCATTTCACTTATATTTAGGTCAACTTGCCAAAATTTGTGCGTGCGATTCAGTTCAAGTTAACTCAACCCGTATCATCTAAAAGGGTTATTTAGTTCTGGCTGTTAGCTGTAAAATTCATGTGGATTCTTGTGGTCTGTGGTCATTATGCTGCACTACAAAAAAAATCATTATGACTGAGAGTGCTTATCTTCTTGTGGTCTTCTTCCATATAACCAGATTTGTTCTTTTTAAAAGCCAACATTGCTGTTTTTGCTTTGCTTGAACGTAAAGAGAACCAGAGTGTGGCTGGGATTACCCTCAAAGTAACATGATTATGGTTTCCTCCTTGACCATAGTTGTGTGAAGCAATCGGAATGTTTGTTTGTATCTGTGTGACCCTTTCAATCAACTAACTTTTTTGTGGCTAGTCTGCCCTTGCCTGTTGACTGCTAGATTTGTTTCTGCCCCCACAGGAGTGGTGGAAAATGAATCAAAAGTGTGCTATTGCGTGTTCTGTGAGTTCCACACAAAGTAAAAGTTCACTTGATAATTAGGTTTGTATATAGTAATTTTTAAATATTATGTCCATGTTCCGTATTAATGTAATGTAATACTTCAAGCGCCAAGTTTGTCTACTTTTTCTAATTTTCACCTGACAGTAGGAGACCCAAAAAAGATTAGGCAGCTCATTTGATCAGGGCCTTACGGTCTTCTTCACTTTGACCCATCATAGAATAATTATTGCCTCTCATTACCTTTCTTTATTTTTCTCGACACACTGTTCAATCACAATGCCACCACGTAACTGAAAGTGGCAGTTTTCTCATTCACTTTAATTAATGTGTGCCAAGCCATCTGAAGGCGGTGTTCTGTTCCAGGAACCACCCAGCCCTCTCCTTCCACCCACAGGCCCTGTCCTTCATCACCTGTGAAGGTCTAATCTTATCTCTGGCCATTGCATGGCTATTCATTAATCACTCCTGAGCCCAATCAAGTGGTGACTGATGGTCATGGCCTTCTCGGGCAATGCCACAGGTGTTGGGGGGCTACCTTTTGAAGACCTTACGATCCCTTGGCAGATTGTCATTGACATCTGTGTGTATTAATGCTGTCTGTGTCCAATAAACAGTGAAATATTACATCAGGGTTTGTCAGTGCCGTGATCTCCCAGTGAGATACGATCTGTTGTTTGATTTGTTGAGCTGTTATAATGTGCTTTTATTTTGCATACTGTTCAAAGACCTAAATCACACCGTTGACACTAAGTAATTGGTGACGATGTGCAGGATATACCGTACTATGTGATGCATGTAGTGCATTGTGTTTCGGAACAATAGCGTTAAATTAGAAAGAATATGAGAGTTTCGAAAAAAAATGATAATGGTAATAATGTGAGATACAAAGATGAAGTAAATAAACTCAGGTTGTCACAGCCCTATTCCAATCCATGGTTATCAGTGACGCACCTAGTTAATTACTGTTTATACGCCTACTCAACCAATCTAAAGGGAGGCTGGGAAGTTTCACCTCATCTGTACTGTTGAGACTTTAAAGAAAAAGAGGAGGGAGTGGGCTCTAGCAATTGAGTTCATGATGAGGTCCCGTTGTGTTTCGCAGTCCTAGTCGGCTTTTGAGGTATTTTTCACCTGCCGTTTGTCAATCATTCAAAGCAGTCTCCTGCTCAGTGTGGTAAGTCAGTGTTCCCCAAACCTTTTTTTGCGCCATGGACCAGTTAAATATCTCATCCTAATTTCATGGATTGGTCGTTAAGTTGTGGCAGATAAATACTTCTTAATAGAATTACATTTACGGTGTTCTGAAATTTTTTCCTACATTTAAATCTTCCTACATGAATTAACAGTGCATGGGGACAACAAGGACTGGTATAAAAAGATAGAATCTTGTATCAATGACTCTGCGTCATTTTGAGTAGTTGTCTTCACTGAGAAAATATTTCCTAATCAAATATAGTTGCATTATTGATGATGGAATCCTAGCCATTCTATTGGTCAGTTCTTTTGTTGATATGGGTACGGATCAAGAGTAAGTGATAGCCAGATGAGGCCAAAAGGAAACATTATTTTTCTGCAACCCAGCACCAATTCACTCATGGACCGGTACTGGTGCCTGACCCAGTGGTTGGGAACCACTGTGGTAAATGATTGACCAGAGTCCTGAACTCACATGCACACTGATCATATCATAACACAAGGCTTGAGTGAGCTAGAAGCCATCTTGATGTGGTTTATTTAATCTCATGTTATGGATGAGTGTGGAGGAATCACTACATTGAATTGATAAGCATTAATTGCTGTGACAGTGAATGGATGACTCTCTCACCCAGTTTAACGTAGTTGTTGAAATCATTAGCTATCTGGTGACATGGGGATCTGCTGATTAGAGAATTGTATTTGCCGGCATAAACAGAACATCAACATCTGCCACACAGTTTCAAGGCCAAATCTCAGAGCTTCCTATTGGAGAGACAATGAGACATCATTTTACTCATGTAAATGTGTCAGTGAGACCATAACATTGAAACACTGCTGTGGGAACATGGCTAGAGTAGGAGGGTGATAAATGCTTTGTGTCACCTTACCTTCTGTCCATGAAGGTTCACTCAAAGAGTGACACCCTGAAACTTGATAACTATCTTACTGGGTTTCTCAATAACCCATTTATTTGCCAAAGCAAATAAAGCAGAGTATACGCTGGTTGATTACAGCTGATCAGTGCTTTTCTAGTCAGAACAAATGAAATGAAGGCAAAAAAGAAAAATACACCTGTAAATGACAACAACTGTGTTGTTGATGATTTTGTTTGTGACAATTTTGCACTCTGGCACAAAAAATAGCCACTGATGACTAAGGAGAGAAAGACACTGATTGGAGATCAAAGTGACTGTTAATGTACATAACAAGCCAAGATGTTAAAATGGCAATAATCGAGTTTATGCTACAAACAATCTTGGCCTACAAGCTTACTTAGTCATAAAAATCACAATATACAGAAAATTGAACATTGATAAAATTCATTAAATATTCAAACCAGTCATGCCCTAGTGTACCATATCAAAATTCCATATGTGGAAACATAAATTAAACCCACACAAGCTCCTCTGGCTTTTTTACACTCTCTATAATGTACTGTAATGTCTCATGTACATGCCTCTGTCACAGGCACACAGCTGTAATCTCCCCCAATAAGTATGCTTAAAAAAATGTTGAACATGGCATGCAAAATAAAGCTGGCAGAAGATGTGCACGACATTGCTGTGATAATCTGCAAACAGCTGTGATGAAGAAAATTAGGAAAACAAACAATTTAACATTGTGGTCTATATTGGGGCTGTGGTGGTCTAACGCTTAAGGAACCAGACTTGGGTCCGGAGGGTTCCAGGAGGAATCTACCACTCTAGCCTGCCCACTGTTCATTTTGGGGATGGATTAAATGCACAGGTCACATTTTGTTGTGTGCTGTTGTGTTGTTTCACAGTGTTTCATTTCCTTTACTTTATTATTATCATACAGTACTGTAATATCTCGGCAGTGGTGGCCTAGTGGTTAAGGGAGTGGGCTTGGGTCCATAGGACTTCAGGTTTGAATCCACCAGCTGTGAGGTTGCCACTGAGGAGCTCTGAGCACAGAACCGTCCTGACACACATTACTTCTTGCGGCCTCTTGCTGATCACAGTATGACACAATGAGATTTGGGTGGTGCCAGCTGCCCCTACAACCCAGCAATGGACAAGCAGAAGAAAATGAATGAATAAATGAGTACTATTATAAGTTTTGATACAATACTAAAAGGAGGAGTAAAATTAAAGGGTGGAAGAAGTAAAATCTGATCATTTAAAAAAAATATTATATATATTTTAATGTTTAAATAGCATTAAATAGTATAAGTAAATACCAGCAACCTTCCATTTTTGTACAACATTTTATAGACATGATCCTATGTGAATTGGACTAACTGCATGAACATAATACAATCTGACTGTGATAAATCAGATTCCTCACCAAAGTGCAACTGAAAGGACGGTGGGTTAGAACCTTGGGCTGTGAAATATTTTCCTATGAGGCATTAGAGCTGTAAAATGATACCTCACAAACAGCATTTTTTGACACCACTGGACTTTAGCCTCTGGCTTGATCTTCTTCTTTTCCTTTCCCTTTTTTCAGGGGTTGCCACAGTGAGTCAACAATTTCCATCTCCCACTGTCCTCTGTATCCTCAACTCTAACTCCAACTACCTCAATTTCTTCCTTCACTGCGACCATAAATCTCCCTTTTGGCCTTCGTCTTTGTCTCCTACCTTGTAACTCCATCTCTATCATTCTTCTACCAATGTGTTCCCTGTCCCTCCTCTGTCACATCTCCAAATCATTTAAATCTAACTTCTCCAGTTTGTTCTCCAAACCCTCCTGTCTGTGTGTCCCTCTAATGTCCTCATTCCTGACCCTGTCCATGTCCTTGTCTAAAGTCTAAAGAGAATCTCAGCATCTTTAACTCATCCAGCTCTGTCTCCTGTCTTCTGCCTATTCCTAGTGTCTCTAATCAATCCATCATGGCTGGTCTCATAACTGCCCTTTAAACATTTCCTTTAGCTTCTGCTCTGATAAGGCAAAGAAATGTAAATCTGTCATGGATTTAGAAAAAAATTTAAGAAGTTGTTAATTTCAGTTTATATTATTGATTTGATCTTGCCCTCATATGTACAATACAAATGTTTTCACAATTTCCAATTTTGTAGTGTCTGCATGCTTGGAATTCTGAAGTTTGTATTCTATCTACAGGTCATGAACATCTTCATGAATATTTACAAAACCTAAAATACATTTTGAGGAATGATCAAAAACCTTAGTTCATTAACTTCAGTGAAACTCTAATATTCACGAAAATATTCCTTGAAAACTCGTTTGATGTGAGTTTTGAGCGGCAAAGAAAGGTTGAAAATAGAAGCATATTTGCATGTGCTGTGTGTTTGTTGTTTATGGTTGAAACACACTGCACTATACTTCCCTTTTGTTTAAATTATTCAACAACATGCATCGCCTGAAACAATATGCTTAGATATGCAACATATAGTAAACTAATAAAAACAAGCAACTTCCCGGAAAAAAAAAATGCTGATAAGCGTTATCTCTTATTCAGGAGGTAAATAACGAAAATGCTTGCGCTAACTAATGTGGAGGATGACTTGTGGCTTATACTCCTTGTGCTTCATTTGCATGTATGCTGCAGACACAAAATGAATGTAGCAAGATTCATTGTTAGAAAATATACAGTGGAATCTGATGTGACTATGATGTTACTCTGACTATTGAAATACATTAATACTACAGGGGTAGGATTCTCACCTGCAATGAGATCTAATACAGTGTTCCCCAACGTTTTTTGCGCTACGGACCAGCTAAATGTCTTGTACTATTTTCACGGACTGGTCGTTAAGTTGTGGCAGATAAATACCCCTTGCATGCACACGAGAAGGGTTACCCAAGTGCACCTAGCCTATAATGTTCTCCTACCAGACCAGTATACAAGGTTACAATCTTGTATCAATGACTCTGTGTAATTTTTAGTTTATTGCTGTTGTCTTCAGTGAGATAACATTTACTAATCAAATATAGTTGCATTATTGATGATGGAATCCTAGCCATTCTATTCTGTTGATATGGGTATGGATCAAGAGGAAGTAATAGACCCCCCCCCCCCTCCAGGTCCCAACCTTGTTGGGGAGGGATGTATCAGGAACACCATTTAGCAGTGACCTGTGCCAAATATCTGTGCTGAGCACTACTGTGATGACCCCTGAAAAAAAAAGAATCAAAAAGATGATCATTCTGGTAGAAATTTATGAGCGTGTGATGTTTATATGAATGTTACAGTGAAAAAAATGTCCAGAAATTTCCATCAGTCTGTAACTATTATTCGTTTTTATGGGGTTATATTTAGCAGAGAGATTTGAGACTTTATGTCACTCTTCAAAAATCTTGCAGTCTTCATACCGTACCTGCACTTGAGTCTTGATTGTGAACCCACTTTTGTTGTTGTTGTTGTTGTTGTTGTTGTTGTTGTTGTTCTGTAGAGTTTCTCCATAGTTTGCCTCTCTGCTAGTTGCAGCAACCATGGTTGACACAAAACATACAACTCTGGGCTAGAACTTAGTGGTTGTCTGCAGACAAACGTTGAATGGCTCCACCTTCACAGCCTGCCAGAGGCCTACTGTAGGAGCCAACCAAGCCATTCATAAAGTTTCTGTTTAGATGTTTCACATATGTACAAAATACAGTCCCTCTGTCCTTTTTTGGACCATGAGGGAGAAATTGTATTAGGAGAAACACTGCACTGTATATTTCCATAAACCTGGATTTCTGTGCTTGTTTTTAGTGTGTTATTCACTGAATTATGATGATGATGATGATGATGAGGGTGTTTGATGTGTTTTTTCACTTCCAGTAAAGTGTGGTGGTTAATGTGTTCAGTGACTTTTTCTTTTTCTCAGCTGTTTAGTTGCTGATTACAGGGAACAGATTATACTTGAAATGTCAGAATGGAGGAAGGTTTTACAGTGGCTAGTGTTGAATAAAATTTCTTTGTAAAAACCTTTGTTTGTACTCACAGTCTAAGATAAGAGAGAAAATGGATTTTGAAAGGGAAAATGGTTTTATGGTTATCGTATGCCTCATAGTAAAGGCATTAGCATACTGCTGTGGCACATGATGGTAAAAAATGTATAAGTCTGCAGGAACCACTGTACCTGATTTCATACAGATCCCAAAAGACAGCGCTCTCCAGTATACAAGGGTAATGGTGGTGTAAAGCAGTGATTCAAAACCACTGTGGTATGAAACACAAAAAAAATCTGAATTTACTCTGGAAAAAAATATGCACTTTCTTCATTTCCTTTTTCTTTGTAAGATACCTGTTTTTATGCAACCCCCTTCCCCATCTGTTAATGAGACAGAGACAGCCTCTTCCAATAGGTGGCAGCAAGTAGCTATGAAAAAGTCAAGAGATTTTTATGTGTGTTTTTCTTTAATTCCTGAGAGTATATCAGGGTTTTCTTCAACTAAACAGGCCAGGCTTTGATACTTAGTAAGAATAAAGAAGAAACTGGAGGAAAGTTTGCCTGGTACCTTATCTACTTAATGTGTTTGTATATATATATATATATATATATACATATATACATATATATATATATGTATATCTGTCTGCATGCCTGTGCAATAAAAGGTTAATCTTCTTGCTTTGTCGACTTGTTCCTTACAAATACATTTTATTCGGGGCAGTTGGTAGCCTAATGGTTAAGGAAGAAGACTTGGGTCCGCAAGGACAAATCCCCCTACCGTCAAGTTACCACTGGTGTCCACAGAGCATGGCACCGTCCCCACTCGCAGCTTCCCGGGCGCTCAAACTTGCCCGCTGTTCACTTTGGTGATGGGTTAAATGCACAGGACGAATTTCATTGTGTGCAGTGGCGTGAATCACAATGTTGCAATGACAAGGAGCTTCCTTTCCTGTCTTTTATAAACCCAGCATCATATTTCTTTAAGTAAAAGCAATTCAAACTATTTCAACACATTGTTTAGCTGTGTTTTAATGGGTTTAGTTAGTTTAGGTAACCTTTTAAAACAATAAATAGATATAATACCCCTCTTAGGAATCTGCCGTTATAAGGATATAGGCAGTCTTTTGATTTCTCTTTTTGCTTTTGTTTGTGTGTTGTTTTACAAATTTATAACTTAATTATTTATACCATTTTACATTACAATTTGGGCACATTTAAAAACCTTTTTTCTCTTTTGGACTTGACACATTGACTTCTATTATTATTTGGACAGTGGTGGCCTAGTGGTTAAGGAACGGGACTGGGGTCCTGAGGGCTCCAGATTTGAATCCACCAACTGCCAGGTTACGACTGAGGTCCAGTGAGCATGGGACTTTCCGCACTCAATGCTGCCCACTGTTCACTTTGATGATGGCCTAAATACAGAGGACGAATTTCGTTGGTTTGAATCACATCGTCACAATTACAAGGAGTTTCTTTTCCTAGTTACTGTAGTGCATTGAAGTTGGAAATTCAATTGTTATTACCAGATGTGGAAAAAAAATGATGAAAATTCATAGGTTTTGATTACAAGTAAATATGTGATGTCATAAAGGGCACATTTGGCACTTTTTAAGTCTCAAAAAAATATATAGTTCATTAACAGTCAAAGTGTTAAACATGTTTAAAAACAAGGGTGACATTTTAAAGTCCACATAAGAACTTCAGAGGCCCAAAGGTCAGCTTCGCGGGAGTAACCTGACCTTTTTTGTCAGTGAAACGACGGGATTTAAACTTTAAACTGGAACAAAAACATTATGGAAGTAGAGTTGAGTGCTCATGGGGAGATGCCTTTCAAAGCTGTCCCCTGTGGATGGATTATTGCTTGGTTAAAAGAAAAAAAAAATCTTTAAACAGAAACGTCAGCTCTTAGTCCTCACCCCATTTTTTTGTGCGTTTGAAATGTCAGTCCTTTATGGACACAGTTCTAATTTTTCTCCAGCTCCGTGTCAGTAAATAAATCTGACTGTGAGCCTTTGTTCATTCATCCCAGGAGAGAGGCACGCAGGCTCAGCAGAGAGACATCTAGCTGTAGCCTCCCTCTAACATATTGATCACGGATCGCTATTGGTGTTGGCCCTGTGAATGAAACACTGCTCTCCCAAGTTCACTTCCCTGCTGTGTAAATGCACAGAGACAAACCCCTTTAACCACTTTTTGTGACCTGCCATTTAGCAGAAATCCTAAGCCGAATGGCAGAAGCTGCTGGAAAGAAAACAGAAAAAAAGCTGTTGCGTCATGTTCACATCTTCAAATGCCACTTCATATATACCGCATATATGCAATAATTTTTTTTTTCTTACCATTGATATGCTCCATCACGAGCAAGAGACCACATTGAGAAGAGATTACATTGAAATGATTTATCAAATCACGAGCATTTTTTTTTTTTTTGTTCTGTTTGTTCTTTCTTTTCCCCTCGATCTTCCCTTAAAATCTTTGCTGACAATAAAAACAGGGTGGAAATATGCATCTAAATACATTTCCCTGCGGAAAACAGTGAACCCCAGGACACTTTAGGAAAACATGAACATGGAAAATTGGATGTCATACAGATTCACAGTACAGAATGTGCAGCATTGGTATACATATTATATGAACACTTTTTCACTATATGTATTCGACCTGGGTATTAGGAGGAGCTGGAATATCGACATACTTATTTCACCCCACTCTTTAAATTCCCATCGTTGTTTTTGTTGAAAGTCTCATTAAAATAGAATCAGAAAATTCATTCATTACTTCATGTCATTGTGTTTTCCCTGAGCTTCGGAATGACATTAGGTAGTCAAGTGGTTTTTTTCCATATATCATTTATTTATTTAGTAATTAAGTATTTGTGTATTAATCTATGAGCTATGTAATTAATATTAAATAATGTACAGTACTCTTCATGAGATTCATAATATTTTTTTTTTCACTGGTCTTTTGTTTTCTGTTTGGTTGGAACATAGGGCAGTACAGTCTGGGTGCTCTTGTCAGAGACAGTTTGTGTGCTGCTATTTCTTAAAAGTTTTTTGCGGCAGCCGGGATTTAAGAGACTTTTCCTGGGTAGTGTGTGAGCTCCCGTCGTTCCCTTCACTGGTGAAGAGACGTAGGAATCATCCAGACAGTTATAGAGGAGTGAATGCTCAGAGGAAGAACGTTTAGGTGTGACTGCGCCACCCAGAAGACTTGGCCCGGTGTCACTTTCTGGCGTGGCACAGCCACTCTTGTCTTGTAAGTCATCTTGCTCTTCTTCCTCCTCATCATCATCACAGCACAAGGCATGGTACAGAATTTTGTCACTGAAACGCACTCTTTCTCTTGTGCCCGAGGTGCGAGAAGTCTTGTGACTGTGCGTGGAGCTGCTCGCCTCCTCGCTGGAGGAGTCGGGCGTAATAATTCGAGGCCCATTGGGTATGGGCAGCCCGCCATTCATCTGGGAGTAGACAGAGGCAGTGGTGGGGGGCGGGGTAGGGGTCTGTGTCTGGGTAGGGATGGTCCCTCGGCCAACATCTGATCGTAGATCTCCTGGCTGCTCAACATGTCTCCGGGCAGCGGCGCCGGCAGCTTCCAAGTAGCTGCAAAACTCCCAGCTGTCGGAGAGCATATCTGAGTTGAGAAAGTCCAGCCTGAAGGCCTCACCCAGGCCTCGCTCACTGCTGGATGTGCTGCTGGCTGTGGCCACTGTCCAGTCATCTGGCTCCAGGTCAAAGTCAATGTCGGACGTGAGTTTATCAATCTGACCCACCACCTGCAGAGGAAGAAGTGCATGGGATAAGTGAAACAGAGACATTTGGGAGTTCAAAAAAACAATTTAAATTTAGGTCTCAATTATTTAATAAATTTCATTCAAATTCAAACTGTCCAAAACCTGAGTGACAGTAGTTATAAATATTTTAAAATTGTACAAGTAGATGTTGATTCGTTAAAGTAAAATTAATCAGATGGGAAGTTGAACTGTTTTAGCACAAGTTTGACTTTTATATTTTTTTCTTGAGTAAATATTTTTAATTTGAGGTTATTTTATATAAATTTATCATCAAAATTGTCATTAAAATATTTTTTTCAGACTCTTAATTTGGTGACTGCAGCAACAAATATTGCAGACAATAATATCATTTCTGATTTGGACCCATCCTTCCAGCCGTATTGTCAAATTCTTCAAGTTCTTCACCACGTCATAAGGGCACAATAACAAAAATGACTTTCTGCATTGCTGTTATATTACATCATTTACAATTGAGTTCATAAAAACGTACAAACGAAAATGTTGTGGTTCATTTTTACACAGAATAAATGATTTGACTTCTAATGTTGTTTTTAATAAAACTTAAAAATTATTTTATCAAACTGAGTGGCAGTTAAGGCAACACAAGATTGTAATCAGAAAAGAAAAACACACTAATAGTTGTGTTCTTTTAGTCTTCTAGTGCTTATTGCACTTCTTGAACCAAATTAAACCCTCTCACTTCATAGAAAATAACAGTGTTTAATTTACAGTGTGTTAAATGTAATCCCACTTGTCACAATATTGAGTGTGTGGTGAACACAAAGCACTTGACTTGGAATTACACAGTTTCGCTGACATCACCTAAAATCCCTGCCCTCGTCCTCGACATTTACCATCTCTGATCAGCATGTTCAGCTCTATACAGCTACATCCTATTGTAAAATGGAAACACTCACTGATCTAATGCAGTTTGTAAATAATACATTTCCCCAAGCCCTTCAGCAATCAACTGAGGGTCTTGAACAAAATGTTTTTTATTTTATCAACATAAATGTTGTGGTTGGCAATATAATTGCAGTTAACCAATGAGGAATATTTGTTCTACCCTGAGATTTGTAAAGCATGATCCATTTTTATCCATCTTAGCATTTCCAGAATTCCATCTCTCATTACTTCTCCTACATCCAAAAAGGGTTTAGTTGTTATCAACTGGACTTAGTAGTTGAGAGACGTTTCATTCCTCAACTGAGGAACTTTCTGGATGATGTCAGTGGTGAAGGGAGTGCTCTAGAGCAGTGTTCCCCAAACCCTTTTTTGCACCAGTGACCAGTTAAATGTCTTAAACTTCCGGTGTTCTAAAATATTTTCCTTCCCATAAAATTCTCCTACCCGAATTAACCGTGCATGCACACAACCAGGGGTCTCCAAGTGCACACAGCCTATAATTATCTGCTACCAGACCAGTTTACAGTTAGAATCTTGTATCAATGACTCATTTTGAGTTTATTGTCGTTGGGACCAATTCACCCCGGACTGATACTAGTACCCGGGCCAGTGGTTGGGGACCACAGGTCTAGAGGAGTAGAACTACTTGTGTTCCCTCTGACATCAACCAGATACTGATGAAGTTCCTCAGTTGAGGAATGAAACGTCTTTCAACTCCAGGAAGTCCAGTTGCTTACAGCTTACAACGCTTTTGGGGTGACATGACCTGGATGAATGAGAATCTTCACAGACTGGGGATAAAAAAATATATTTTAGTCTGATTTTAAAAGTTGTGGTGAGAGTTCAGAATGCAAACACAGGGATAAAAAAAGACATCACAGAAAGCTGGAAAGCTCAAAACAACTGATGAGCAGCTGTCAGTCATGAGGCCCGTGATCTCAGTCAAACATCTAAATACAATGATTTGAATTTTTCCAAATAACAAACACTACCACATAGATTAAGGACCAGATGAACCCTAGTCCTCAGTCTCATCCATCACTGAGCGTCTTTGCAGATGCGTTCTCTTATTCACCTCACTGGTGTTTCATCCTGGCTTCTCAACTGGCAGACTGCCCGGAGCGAATGGGACTGAATAAGCCCACTAAACAGTAATCACCTAACCTGTTTGTGTTATGATTTATACACTTTTTACTCGGTGACATTTTAATTTACAGTGTGTTCATACCCACAGGAGCCTGCATAGATTTGTTTACTCTATTAGAACTTGTCTGAGGAACTAAATTTAATCAGCAGCCAAAAAAATGTTCATAACCAAGCCATGTCACCCGTTCCGTTATTACAATGAGGAGCAAACCATTTTAAAAACATCTCATTATGGGAACTGACGACAATCTAAGGCTGCTCACTGTAAACAAGGGCAATGGAAAAGTGACTGTCTCTTGTGCCTCTGCTTTTTTTTTTTTTTCCTCTGCAGTGGTTCATTACAGCTTATTTTCCAGTCTAAGAATCTCTCCTTAGTCTTTCTACTGCACTGCGCGAGCTGCCACTGATGCACAGTCTGACCCCCGCTCGCAGTGTGTGGACTAATTTAACTTGATAACTGTCTCAGCTCTCGGGGTCCGCCGGATCTTTCCTGGTCACATTGGAGCACATGCTCGATGAAGCAACAATGAGCACTAGCATCTGCTTTTCCTTTCCCGTTGGAGAATGTGTGATGAAGGAACTGTGGGGGGAAACCGCAGGAGCAGCTTGCTTTAGCACAACGGATGAATGAGCAAATCAGGAACCAGTTATGTGCGTGTGGGACGTGTTAGAAACCAGATACGGAATGCGATGTCCTGCAAGGTTCTGACGTGAGGTGAAAAAGACAGTTCTATCAACCAGCAGTAATGCGGTACGAAGTTGTTATATCAGCATCATTGTGGTGGAAGCTGCAATGTATTAACATGTACAATTAGGAGAATGAACAACGAATTGAGAGTAAACATAATTACAGCGCTCCTTGGGAAATAACTAACTCACATTTGCTATGATAACATTTGCCGCTGTTCACAAAAGACTTTAAACCAGACTAATTGAAAATGTTGGTGTGGGAGGACAAACCATTTACTTGTTGGATGTGAAAGCACTGGGTTCAATAGGTTCTGATACAATAAGGATTTTTTTTTTTTTGGACATCTCTCTTCTTAAATCTGGGCCATGCAGCTTGGAGCTGTGATAAACCTCTGCAGACAGTCTCAGTATCTTTCCTAGTCTTTATGGTGCTATCACTCTACAGGGTTTATGACGCAGTGATGGCACATCCTTGTGAGTGAGAAGACTCCATTTGCAACACAGTTAAGCTGTTATGTATAAGTGTGCATGTGAGTGCGGGCAGTTTAAGTTCCTCTTTAATTTTATGTTGGTGACTATTCTGACAACTTGACCTGCATTCTCTACTCGAAGTGGACATCACTGAAATGTGCTCCTGACCAAATCAATAACTCCTTACTAACACAAACTCAGCAGTGGTGGCCCAGTAGTTAAAGAAGGAGACTCGGGTCCGCAGGGCATCAGGTTCGATTCCATCAGCTGCCAGGTCGCCCCTGAGGTGCTGTGATCATAGCACCGCCCTAACCCACGTAACTTCTTGCGGGCTGACCACCCCACAATATGGTGCAATGTGATTTGGGTGGCACCAGCTGCGACCCGGCAACGGACAAGCAGAAAAAAATGCATGAATGATTGAATAACATAAACTTGACCAATTTGTAAGTACTGGGAAGAACCAGGCTGTGCGTACAGATATATATATATTATAAATATATATTTTTTAAATCATATTACAGACTGAATATGTTTCTATTAAATCTTAAAAGACACATTTTTTTTATATAATCACATTAAAGTATTTCCCCATTGGCACTTTAGAGGCTACATACTGTGCAAAATATGTGTGTGTGTGCATATATATTTAATTTTTTTTTTTTTTCTATTTTACTCCACACTTTCAGCCAGCAGCCACAAGTCAACCGTTGGTCGCAACATCAGATCAAACCATGTCCACTGCTTTCAGAGTTCTTGAAGGTGCTTTAACAGACAGGCTGCCTTGGCAGAACGGGGCAAGGGTTTATTACTGTATCTCAGCACCTGTTTGAGATGACTGGGCTGTGTAATTTGTGTCAGAGTGAAGGATAGGCACTTGGAGTCTTGTCTGTGACAGAAGAGTACAGTGATAGAAATGACAGGCAGGGATAATCAAAGATAGTGAGGGTCAGTAATGTAAAAACTCTCTGAAGAGCCTCTTCCCAGATGGGGGGGTGTTTTGTGAAATAGATTTTGTGCTGTCCACCATTATTTCAAGAGTCCTTTTCTGTCACATCCAGCACCACCTGCCATCATGAATCATTCATTGCAGGAGGATGATGTACCTTTGTTGTCTTTCAGGAAAGAAATCATCTTATAAAGGTGAAATGTTGTGCAGGCATTTGACTATAAACACAATTTACTACATGATATATTGTCATGAAAATTGTTGCATGCAAATCTATAAATATTGTCGAGGTCAGTGTTTGCCAATTTTTTCAGTGCCATTGACCAGTTAAATGTCTTGTACTATTTTCGTGGACTGGTCGTTAAGTTGTGTCAGATAAATACCCCTTATTAAAAGTAAAAGTTTCTGGTCGAATTAACTCTGCCTGCACACAACAAGGGTTTCCCAAGTGCACGCAGCCTATAATTTTCTCCTGCCACGCCGGTATACAAGGTTAGAATCCTGTATCAATAACTCAGACATCCGTTGTTTTCCCCTTCATTAGCCATAGCATCTAAACAATTTGTCAAACTGATGTGTCCTCATTTTTTATGTAACAAACGTGTCGAGGTGCTGAGGCCAAGGCACAGAGTCAACATCTTAAATCGTTTGGAGACAAGATAAGGAGCAAACTTTTTGACTTTCATTCATTTAAAGTCTGATCAATAAATTAATCGATTATCTTCCGAGGCCTATTGGAAATAAAATCTGGTCTAATGATGATAGATAGATTAACCACACAGCCCTTATTACTCAGTTGGCCGTTATCCAGATGTTTGTTCGTCAAAGCTGATTCTGATATCCATCCCTGGCCGTTAGTGTTAAAGTGGTTGTGTTAAATGTCATAGAAAACTTCAAATGTAGGTTACTGATGTGAAATGGCTCTGAAATAGAGGTTGTAATGATCCAAATGGAGAAGGTGTCTTGTTGACTGGCTGTTTAATTCACTTTATGTTATTTATCAGCAAGTGAACAGCTGTTGTCTAAGACATTTGCAGAACTTTTGAGAACGTGTGCATGACTGTGTGAGGGAAAAAAAAAAACAGGTGTTGATTTTCAAAATAGTGAGACACATTCTCATCAGATTTATTTCAAACACACACTGTATGAGTGAGTTTCCTGCGTATCGCCTCATTATGCTATGTTCAAGTGGCCTCTCCACTCCCCTCCATCTGTTCCTGCGCCACTTGTTCTACCTGCAGTCATTTCCGTCTAGTTGGAGAGATGTTTGCTGTGTGTGTGTTTGTTAATTATGCAGCAGCCAGCATCTAGCAAAGCTTCGCTATTCCTTCATGGAGAAAATCAGAAATGTGTTCACTGGAGCCATTCAAACACATCTAAGTGTTATTTCCTTCCCAACATGTCACAATAGGTTTGCACAACGCCCCTGCAACGCACTCCCAGCATCACGGGCACCGTGTGCCAGTTAAGAGTCTCGGCAATTATCACAATGGCCTTGCATGCTGGCTTTAAAAGCAAACCCCTCACACAGATATCCTTTTAATGCACTTACAGCTTGAAATTCCGCCTTGCATGATCGTTGACACTCTTCGAATTCTTTTGACATGTACTGCAAACACTTTGCATGTTACTTTCACTCGGGTGTTGCAGTTCAGCTGACTGTTTTCATCAGTCCTTTCTGTCCACCTAAAATCATTTTCAGTCACTGAATTGAACCGATGTTTTTTCCAGAGAGCAATCTTCCTGGAAGCTTGTTAGCTGTTGATGAAACTGAATGAAACACCATCTTTCCATGTAGACAGTATTACCCAGCTTTGTGTTTGTAGAACACCATGCTCACTGGTTTTTATCTTCACCACCCTGTTGATTCGAGGGCTATGGTGTTGCGATGTGAAAGCTTGGGGCAAATTTGCAGAGGAAAAGGAGGAAAGAACAGCAAATAATGCACATGCTTGTCTGCAATCTTGACAGGGCTGTGTTTGAAGGTTTAGACCGAAGCAGAGTATTTTGTCAAAATCGCAGTGTTTAGAGCGCACTGAACACATGGATGAGCGGCACAGAAATGCAATGTGTTGCAGGAGTCTTTTCATTTGACATTTTATACCCTGGCTCCACTTTAAAAATTTCACAAGAATCGTAAAATAGGAATGGTTTCGACTTGACTCCAGGACTGGGTTCTTTATGACACAGCACGGTTTGAATCGGCTGACAGTTATCACCGTTCCCTGACTGGTGTGAAGCTTTGATCCGTGACATATACAGTAAACCTTCAGGGTCGGAAAACATCAGAGGTAGAAGTGTGTGTATTTGTGCCTATGTTGGTGTGTGGGAGGAGGATAAAGGAAGAACCGAGAGGAAACCCCTCTGCCCAGTTCAGTTAGAACAGCGGTCTCAAACTCACATAGGTTGAGGGCCACTGACCCCACTGTCATATGGCCAAAGGGCCGCATTAGCAATTAATGTTCAATACAGAAGGAAAAAAAAAGGTGAAAATGAAAAAAAAAAATCAGTTTCCCACTGCAAGACAACACTTCAGACGGACCTTGTAATTCTCATTCAGAGAAAGTAAATGGAATACACAG
>JAFBJS010001635.1:31548-74496 GCA_016785265.1 Paraplagusia blochii | reverse complement strand
GATGTGTATAAGAGACAGCTCACAAGCGGTGTTTTTGAAAAGGCTAAAAGAGCTTTGGCAGAAAGGTTTTCGTTAAATACGTTAAACATAAAACTCCAAGAATAAAACATACATTTTCTGCTAAATGCTGTGACACACTGAAGTGCAACAGTTCACGTTCTATCGTGTATTTAGACCAGGGTTAGGGTTGCCTTCTCTCTGTTGTCATCCAAATATATTATTGTCTTCTTTTTCTCCTTTCACCTTGTCCCTTTTTTAGATGTTGCCACTCTGTCTTCTACTCTGACCCAATGTCCTCCCTCACTGCATCCATCAATCTCCTCTTTGTCTCCTACCTTCTTCTACCAATGCATCCACGCTCCCTCCTCTGAACATGTCCAAACCATCTCAATCTGGCTTCTTTTCTTTATTCTAGCTTTTACTCCAAACCTTCCTGTCTGTGTTGTCCCTCTAATCACCTCATTCCTGAACCTGTCCATCCTTGTCTCTCCTAAAGAGAATCTCAAATAATATACTTTTCCAAAAAATATATTTTCTGTAATGATCTTAATTTCAGACTATCAAATAACAGATAGATAACCTGTGCTACGGTACACTCTGTACTGTGTGCTTCACCAAAAAAAATATGTATTTTTGATATTTTATGGGTTTTCTCTCCGCATTTGTTGGTAAATCCACAGGAGTCCATAGACTCCTTCAGCTTCATTTTCTGTTGTTCTGTTCCCATTTTTTCCACATTTGCACTGTCGTATGACACTTGTATTTTTTTATAACTTTTTTGTGCTCAACATTGATTAGAGCATGCCCTTGGTGAAATGAAAGAGACAACAGTGGCCCCCAAACTTTATTGAGTTTGAGACCCCTGATTTAGACTGACATCTGCTATGAAAGAGATTCCAACAAATTGATTTTCAAACCTGGTTTAGTTATGGCTTCTTTTCAGAGCTTTTAAACTAAAGAACTACAATTGTTACCACACTGAAGAAAACCTGAAATTATCTACACCTAATTTGCATTTATATCATCAGATTGGACTCCCTCGTGTTCTTAAGTTCATTATTATAGGCATGTGCTTCTGAATGTGACTTTTCGCCCATTCTAATGCACTGCATCAAGAACTCCTGTGATACTGTGCTCTGGAGTTTTGGAGAGACATATTCCCTTGAAGGTTTTCTGCAGGGTGGTGTTGGATCTAATTGTCTTCATCACCTTCATCAGTCCTCTCTGTACTTCTGATATGTCTGGTGTTAAAATAGTCTATAACATCATAGATAGGACACAAGGGACAGTTGAGGAAATGGTTTCCATTATAGTAGGGTTTCCATCCCTGGTCCACAGACTGGTACCAGTGCATAGATCATTTTGTAGGGGCCACAGACAGACAAAAAAAGTAGTTCATTTTTGCTAATTTAGTTCAATCAGAGCGGATCCAGTCACATCCTGACTTTCATTTGAAGATGATATGGGAATTATTTTACCTTAAATCATTTTATTAAAGATTCCATCACTTTCATTAAAATGAGAGAGTTCCCACTTCTATTGCATCTTCCAAAAGGGCAAAAATACAATTCATTTTATTGTACAGTAATTTCATGTTCATGGTTTTAACTAAATCAGCGGTGTTACATAGCACAAATGCTTCAGTGCCTGAATGCGTCTGATAAAGTATTCATGCGTTACATGCCTGTTTTCATGTAAAGCCCCACAGAGACGCTGTATCTCTTGCTCTCTTCATCAACACTGCATGTGACAGCCGGCCGTACACCGGGAGAATTACTTGTCAATATATTTCTGAGGCAAAAGTGGCAAGAGTGATTCTTGTGTGTGTACTGCACTGGTGTATTTCGTTTATTCAAATGCACTTGACTTCAGAGAGCGGTCCAGTAAGTCGGTGGGCGGGGAGAATTACAGCCAAAGCAGAAGGGCTGGATTTAGGTCAGGCCTTCTTGATTGGTGAGATGTGTTGCATGGTGTTGGCACAAAGATGAAGTGTCCTTTGAAGTATTTGCTGAAAGCATTTGGTGTAATTATCTTGTCATGAGAAGGACATTAAGCCTGAAATGCATTTAGGCACATGCCTCCTGCTTTTTCATCTTCTCTGAGAAATCCCGCTCATTTTTATGGTGGACTTAAAGGGCTAAACAACACTGTGAAGAGCACCGGGCCAATCCATCCTGACAACCCAATGATCAGACACATTATTTCAAACTTTACCACAAAATGGTCGCGATTTATTCCTATTAGGTGAGGTGGCGCCGGGAAATCTTGGATCCTGGAGTCCTTGAGGCCTGGGTAATCATACAGTTCTCGGCTGATTTTGGGTCATTAGACTTGACAGACTCATCTTTGGAATGAATGGGGACGGGGGTGTGTGGTGGGGGTGGGGGTTATATTATTTTTCAGGAGTAGTTTACGTGTCGTACAACCTGTGAGGGAGCCGGGTGGGAAGAGCAACAAGGGGCAGCAGATGCCACATGCACTGGTGCTAGAGAGCACACTGATCATTTATTGAGGTTCTTCTTCATTGCTTCTATCTGTGTTAAGAGGCCTAGGGCCGGTAATGAGCAGAAAAAGATGGTAGTGCCACGCTACAGGGCTCCTCCGTCTGTCTGTTTTCCTGAGATAGCACTGGGATTAGGTCTTAGTTTTCACCCTTCATGCTGTGCACATTTGAAGAAAAAAAAAAAAACAAAAAAAGGTGAGCTAGTGAGTGCGCCAAGGCCACACTGACCAGTTTTAATGACTCAGTAGTTTTCATTAACAACATGTCATGGTGCAGAAGGCCAGTGAAGGTGTGAATTGATTGTTGTTTGTCAGAGCGCAGCAAACATGCGTGACATGTACAGGAAATAAAGGGGCCTCTCTGTGGCAGCGAGAAATCAACTACAGATGCCAGGTCAGGCCAGTCCAGCAGTAAATCCTTCAGCCTGACACACCACATTCACTCTGCTAATTTATTTATAGACCAAAGCACCAAACAGACACCAACACCTGTGCTTTGGCCAATTTTTTTCTATAAAAGGTAAAGATGGAATGTACAATAACTGTAACAATAATGTCAAATAAAAAACCAGTTCTACAAAACCATGCATGAGTACGATGAGATGTATTCATCCTCAGTAACGTGAGTAAAAAAGTGCAGTGTTAAGTGGTAAGCATATTTTAGTTCAACTTTTTTATGAAAAATTGTCACAAGTTGTCACAAAAATAACAACCAAATCAGGGTTCGTGGCTTTCAGCATGGTCTCACACAGTGTCAACTATGAATGGACTATTACTCTATTTCTCTTTTTCAAGATGCAGAATATTTAAATAGCCGGTTACCTCGTCTGTAATTTAAAATATCTCATTTCTCCCAGTAAAAATAATAGAAATAGTTTCCTATATCCTTGTCAATGCATGTATCTTACGTTGTAAAATTTCAACAGCACAATTTGTAGAGAAGACAGGGAGCAATACAGCATTTGTGTTTGAGAAGAGATGCACACAGAGCCTTTTAAGTTAGATTTGCTTACATCAGGTATGTAAACCGTTTATGGCAGTTTCAGATCTATTGACAAAAGATAAAAAAAACAACCCCTACAACAATCCCTAAATAATTTCTTTATTTTCACTCAAAAACATTAACATCTATGTATGTTTAAAGGGAAAACAAATATGATTCAACATAGACAGTATCTTGTTTCACAGCCTTGTTTCCCTTTGAGCAAGGCAACCTCCCAGAAACTCAACCTACTCCTCATCTTTACTGCATGGCAGCGTGCACTTTTCCTTCCTTTAGGTGCATAAACTTGCTTTGTCTTGGATGTTTTGTCATTTGCATATAGAGAGCAAGTGATGCCTGAATACATTAAAACTAATCTTTAGGCCTGGGCTTTCAACTTGTAAAGAGATAAAATAAAGAGCAGCCTCTTGTCACATATGACAGAAGTGGATACCATGTCACCCTTGTACTCATTAAAGCCTAGAAATAGACTGGTCTCGAATGCCCTTGTTTTCTTGGTGGCTGGTAGGAAAGTGCAAAGATACATTTGTTCACATTTTCATTTAAAACAGCTTTTTCTTACTACAAAAACCACATTTTTTACTAGATCTTTCAGCCATGTTTTCGTTGAGAGGAAACTCATCGTTTGTAAAGGATATGACCTGGGCCACTGAATTTGGGAAAACACAACACTTGGTGTTAAACTCTGGATTATTTAACAGTTTTCATATTAAAAAAAGGAAAATTCAAAATCTGTGCTGTGACTCATACTCTGTTGCAACTACATTTTCCCACTGATGTGAGACATTGTTATGTGCAGCTTAGTGCGAGGTGTGCTCCAATATAGATAGCAACACACACTGACCATGATGTGGGTTAAAATCAGGCATCAACTCGGTGCAGTCGCAGGGGCCTCAGTTGTTTTCAGTTGTGCTTTTTTTTGTAATATCACGTAATTCTATTTACAGTAAAAGGCCCTGATGCTGAGGAAGACAATATATGGTTATTGATCAATAATCAATTATTCATCATCAATGTTTACCTTTGTGTGCAAAGCAAGTCAATATAAATGCATCAGAAGTGTCATTATTCGCCCCCTGATTTATAGATGGTTATGGAACAATCACTATTGTTTTGCTCTGCTCTACAGCTATTTTAAAGATCTGAGGGAGGTGCTGCTGTAGTGGCATTGAGCTAATATTAAACTAATATTCTTTAGACTAAAAATACTTTTGTCGTGCTGTGGATTTGTAGTCACTTCTCAGCTCTTTGGCTGTTGCAACATTTCTTATTTGGTTAAAACCGGGACATTGTTTCCAAGTCGTGGCTCTGGTGTAAATAGGCTGGGAGAACAACAGCTGAACCTACTATTAATGCAGGGCACGCAATCAATATGTCATTGGCATTCCTAGGTTTCCTAGGTCTACACTGTTTATTTTAATGGCACTCTGCTCCTGTGTGAACCCATATATTAGTACCTACCAAGTATAGATGCAGCTAATGTGCTGCGTGAAACAAAGGAGGCTAAGACATTAAAAAAGGCAGAGTCCTATACTCACTGCTCCTCCGGTAATAACTGAAATTATTTATGGTTATAAAATCTCGGCTATAAACTGCATTATGGGAGTGATGCAGTTCAGAGTAATCCAGCTAGTACTGTAGACGTCTCAGTAAAGGCAAGACATATACATTAATGTTGTGGAGGAAGTCTTATGGTCTTATCAAGACTCCGCATTTCACCTTCACAGATGCTTATGCGATGGCAGACTTGGGAAAACAACGGCCTTTGAATCTGGGCGGCTAAATATCTTTTTATCAACATAAATTCATTGTTATTTATATTCTTACTGCCTTTTCACTACAATCTCTGCATTTCACAAATAGATGTCTTGGAAATTGCTAAAAAAAATAAAGAGCATTTAAGACTTGGAAACTCTTGCTCTATCTTGAAGCACTTCCCCTTATCCCACAAACTGATATATTAATTATGCCTGTGTCCAATGTTAAATAATTTGATTGTAGTTAAGCAAAAAAGTCAGTGCAAAGAGAACAAAAGCAAAAATAAATGACTACCAGCTCCTGTGTTTCTCTCTCTCTCTCTCTGTAGGGTTATATGTGTTTTATTGCTAGTTTACTGTCAACATCCTTTACCCATGGTGACAATGAGCAACAGTGTCTCTGTTATAAAACTCCTCCATGTCTTTTTTTCCTGTTGTATAATCATTTTTGATCATGAGCCTGGAGCCCTATATTTCACACAACCAATATTATTTTTCTCTCGCCTGAGTTGAACTCGGTATGATTTACTGGCTCCATGACACCTGGGAGTTTGCCCCTACGTTGTGTCTATTTGTGGATTTTTCTTTTTTTTTTTTTTTTTCAAACTGTTGTTGCATTAAGGCTCCTACTTGTGGCCACTTTGTTCAGATGAACAGGTTTTTTTTTTCTCTGGCCACTCATCTAGCGGGCATTTTCACCCTGAGGCCTGTGACTGTGTTTGACTCAATGTCTGGAGGAGGGTGTTGTTTAAAAAGCACTCTTTCCCCCCCTTGATATGGTAATATGTAGGTGTCTGAATAAGAGTCACTTTTACTGTGGCACATCATTCCAAGGTGGTTTCACTTTTCATGTTGCACTTACTTTGAAAATTTTCAAATATAGCCAAACAGTCATCCTTAGCTGGGAAACTGTTGCTGTTGGAGGAAATGCTCCAACAACCTTGAAGAACTTAAATATGAACCTTTGTAGCTGGAAATCTTACATGTGTACTTGTTTGATTTTAATTTACTTTCTTAGTGTAGGACGGCAGTGGTGGCCTGGCTATCAGGCCTAGTTATGTTAGTGGACCTGGGTCAGGTTGTCACTGAGGTGCTCTGAGAGCACATTGTCCTGATCCACATCAATTCCAGTGGTGCTCATCCCATACAGTAAGGCCCAGAGTATGGTTCAGTGTGATTTGGGTGGTAGTTGTGGAGACTGCAGCCCCTGCAACCGAGTAACTGATATGTGAATGAGTTGCTGAAGATTGAAATAATCAATACATAGATACCCTATAGTGCTATCTGTTTAAAGTTCAGGGTGGGCCTGGCCCCACCCACTTGTCAGTCAGGCCCACCCAATCCAATGAGAGGGCTGATCAAACTTGGCTATAATACTTTGGGGTTGGCCCTCCCTAATTTTTTCAGGGCCCACCCAGTTTAAGGGGTCTGGCTACGCCCCTGGGAAAAAGACCCAAGTGACCAAAAACCAAAAGATGATTTATTTTGAGAATTTACAGATTCAAATAATATTCAATAGAAACTGAGATAAGATATCTAAGATATCAGATATGTTGGCAAAAAGTATTGACATGTTTCCCTTTTCAAACTGGGTATAGTCAATAAAGTTGGCCAGACAGCATTTAATGATGCATATATGCAGAATTTAGCTATTTTTAGGCATAAGTATAATGTTTTGCTGATTACCTTTCAGTAAGTTTCTGCCTCCCAGGGCTCCAGAGTCCCATTAAGATCCTTAGCCCCTTTTCAGTGAGATCCTTGTCTGTAGCCCTTCAACTTTTTTTTATTCCTGTTCACCAACCACTTTCTAATCTACAGTCAGTTATTTCTCAACAAAGATCCCATTTTGGAGTGGTTTATGACACTCATACATGGAGTGATGGAAAGTGAAAACAAAAATCTTGAATGATGGCTGGCCACCCTCTATTCCCACTACCACGCTAAAGTAGGTCACTGATATATTGGCATGACTCGCTCTCCTATTTCTTTCTCTCAAAACAATTTGTCACTGCTTCCAGGGTTCTGCCTTTTCTATCTGTGACAATCTGTAGGCCAGTCACCTCAGAGAGTGACAAAACCTGTCAGAGTGTGTCACTTTCACTCGCTCTCGGACGAGCGTCAGGACATCTTTCAGTCTGCAGTCCTTTCATCAGATATGGCAGTTTCTTAAAGCTCCGCACAAGCCGACGACTTTACAGAGACCTATTTGCAAACAAAATCACTGGGAGACATTTCCCACAAGGCACCATCTGGCTGCCACACGTACCTGCCTCCATCACCGGCCTAACTATTTTTAGATTTTCTCCTGTCCACCCACCGACGCGCACATCGCATCTAGTAAAAACATGTACCGAAATCGAAAAAAAAATCTCAAGAATGGCCTTCAGGTAATCAATCACGGACAAATGCATCAACATACCTTGCAGTAAATGTGCACAACATCCTCCTTACAGTTTTTCAGCACTAATAATAGATATGGAAAGTCTTGTGCTACGGTGCCAGACCACACAGTGAGAGAGCGGTGCCGACGATGACCTTCTTTGTCATTACCTTAACTCGTCTCCTATTTTTATCTTTGGTGTTAAGGTAGTGAGATCAGCTATGAAATAGATAGGGGCACCAAGGTGTGAGGTTAGAAAAATACTGCAGTGTCTGTGGAGGACAGATAGTGGGAAATGTATGTGATCTAATCTTTTGTGTATTCCAGGTTGAATAGAAATAAATCTGTGATGATGTGATATGTCAGTTGTCAACCACCAGCAGACCAGCGGAGATATCAATAATGCAATTAGTGTTTCAGCTCAGAAGGGAAGGAGGGTGGATTGTCATTATTGGTATTATGTTATTTAACAAGCATTCCGCAGCAGGAGAATATCATTAAGAAGACCAAGAAGGCACACTGGTGTGCAGGGACGTGCTATGCAAACATTGACTGTATTATTATACTGTAAAGTCTATGCTGGCTGTATTGGATGCTCTAATAGGAAACCATATATAATCCAAACTGAAACATACAGATTTGGCAGAACTCAGACGTGAAGCAGGACCATTTTCAACCATTCTCCTTCTTCATGAGATACACACTTAGTTGTTCAGTTGTTCGCAAACAGACCTATTATTAAGAGGTTCTATCTGTGCTTGTGATTTAGTCATACAGTCTAGTCTAGGGCTGCCCAATAGGTAGATCAGGATCTACCAGTAGATCTCTGAAGGAGAACTGGTAGATCCTGAGAAATAACAAAATATAAAAGTCATAAAAAAAACAGAGATTTAATTCTATTTCAAGATGCTAAGTACTGGGCTAGTGGGAATAATATAGGTATTGAGTCAGAGAGTTTTCAATATATGTGTTTTCAATCTAGTTTGATCACTTCAGCCTTGTCATTTGAAAAGTAGCTCACAAGACAAAATGTGTGGACACCCGTGGTCGAGTTTGTTAATTCATAAAGTAGTACCGCAAATGATTTTGTTTTTTTTTTTTGGCAATATTATTTTATTTTATTTTACAATGTTTATTGTTGTGCTATTTACTATAAAATAAATCTTTTGGTTTTCAAATATTTTAGTTGATTTTTTCCCCCAGGTCCGCTGCCCCCCCACTCTCCAAACAGTCCAAAAACGTGCAGTGAGGTTTATTGTTAATTGTTCACTCCAAATTGACTCTAGGTTTGGATGTGAGGATGAATGATGGTTTGCCTTTACTCTTGGCCATGTAATTGGCTGGTTAACTGTCCAGGGCTTACCTCCCTCCATCCCTCACCCCCATCTGGTGACTTCAGTGATTAGTTCCAGCAACCTCATGACCCTGAAAGCTTAAGCCATAGAAGGAAACCGAACATATAAATTATTTTCTATTGACTCAGTTTACTTGCATTTAAAGTGTGTCTGCAGTGGCCACAAACAAAAGAGACCGGTGCAGATGGACACATTAACATACAATATCTGCTGCCCAGCTGGGGTGAATTTAAAGTCTTTGTGATGTAGGAACACATTTATTGCGATGTTGTATGCATCATACGTCCATCAGCTCTCCTCTTATTTGCCAAACTCAGCTTGCCATTGTGTTGAAAACACATCTCTCAGTAGGATTGCATTCTACCTGCATTTTCCAGGAATATTAAAAGGGCCAATTACCACAGACAAATAAGCAGTGTACACTGAAGGTGAAGGACAGGGGAAGCAATTTTCCATTCTTTTCTCATCTCAGTTTATCTTTTGCTTTCATGCATTAAATTGCTCATCTACAAATAGTAGGTCCATTGTCCTGTGCTGTTGACACAAATGGGAAGGCGTGAAGAATGAAGATGTATTGTTCCACATGAGGCATATTCATCTTTTCACTAAAGTTGGCGCTGGTTGGAAAGAGAAAGTGTGAAGTCAGGCGCAGCATATAATTAGCAGGTGGTGTGGTCTGGTAGAGAAGCCTCTCAGAACCCATCTGTGAGGAATGTTGGTGGGAGTCTGTGCAACTGGGCTTCCCTCACCTTCACCTGCCTTTTTATTTTCTAACCTCGCTGTAAATTGCCTCCTACGAACCTGCTAAAGTGTTTGTTTGCGATTTGATGTAATGTGATGCAATCGACACCATTCACTGAGACCACACCTGATGTAAGCTCCTGGCTTTTTTTTATGCACCTATAAGATTCCTGGAAACATTTGAACAGGACTGTATTAATAATCCATGGTCTCTGTGTGGATTCTGAAAACGCTCCACTACCAACAGCACAAGGGCAGGTTCTCAGTTCTTCACTGCTTTAACAACGTTCAGGGCATCAGCCTTTCATTTCTCTTTCTCTATCCTCCCTCCTTGGCTGTGCAGTCTTGATTGATGAAAGCAATAGAAGAGGTGAAATCTAAAGACTGGACCGAGAGATAACTGACCAGCTCAGAGTGACTCAGGCTGATGCACAGAGTCAGCCTGCTGCAGACTCAAGGAAATAAGACAGAAGTAGTGCAAAAGCAGGAGGGAGCACAGAGTGTGTGTAAATGAGGCCGTGCGGTTTGGTGCTGCATACGACATCATCTCTGGCTCATGTTTGGGAGGCAAACATGACTATGTTAATTTTGCTTTCTTCAAAAAAGGGACACATCGCTGACAGTCAGAATGATGTGACCAAACACCCAGCGGGGGCAGTGCCAACAGGGCTCCATCTAATCAATCCGCCGTGGGAGGACAGAAAAGTTGCACAAACAACATGCACTCACACGGAAATACAATAATAGGTACCAGCCAAAAAAATACAGTACATGCACAAAATTCCTTCACTGTAGCTATTCTCACACCTTGCAGCAGAAATCGCCGCAGCCCCAGAAGAAAGAATTGATCATTCTCCTGTTTATTTTTTTTTTTACTTATAAAAAAAAAGAGCTTCTGAGCAGAAAAACAGAGAACAACAAATTTGACATATCTGACAGCCAGACTGGCTCATACAACTTTGATTTGAAAAACAGAGAATGGGCCTGCAGTGGATAGAAGAGGTCAATGTATTGCTTAAAATATTTATGTTAAAAATGTACATTTCAATCCGACAAGATATTGCAAAATCTCTTCAGTGTGAGCATGATTTTAATACCACAAATCACTTTAACATCACAGCTTTAAGAGTTGAAGATCTTGCTGTTGGTAATAGATAAATTATTAGTTAAATAATAACATGCACAAATATTAACCATCAAGAAATGACAGTTCCCCACAGCCTGAGTCTTTGCAACCCACAAAGAGTTTCACAGTCTTATAAATATGTGGATGATCAGGGGCTCGATTTCATTTTATTAATAGGTATTTATCTGCCAGAACTTAATGACCGGTCAGTGAAAATAGTACAAGACATTTAACCGGTCTGTGGCGCAAAAAACACTGCTGTTCTTCACAAAAACAGGATCCAACCAAACATATTGGTATTTTTAAAGGGGGGCGCTGTTGCAATGTTCTTGTTATAGCTGAAGTTTAGCCATGCTCAGCGTACCCCTTATGTGATTTGTGCTTTGGTTACAGTGGTTTCAACAGCCAAAGATGCTTCTATGACTTCATATCACCCAAATTAGTTCAACCAAGCTTGTTGTAGTCAGCTTTATTACACCTTTATTATTATATATTTAATTAGATACAAGTTTTATTGTTTTTCTCCTAATCAAGTTATAATCGTTCAGTAGGCAGTCACGTCCCCTTTTATACCGTGGTAATTTGTTTTCATGCAGGCAGATTACATGAATAACGCTGCTCACCAATTTGTTCGCCATCAAAGGTGTTTTTGTTTTTGTTGTTACGAAGTCATGCTTGCTAATGATGTCAACGCAGCAGTGGACAATGGCGTTGGGGGGGCTCGGGCATGCTCTCCCTCTTTAAATAGCCCCAGATCTAATCTGCAGACAGCAGCAGAGTTCTGACAGATCCTGCCTTGGTGCCTCCTCCCACTAGGTGACACATTCTTTATTTATTTTTTCTCCCCCTCCACTTTTGTATTCACTTCATGGAGCACTGGCCCCTCCAGCTATTGTCAGTTTCGTTCTCCATCCATGTCCGAAAAAAACCGAAAGGATTTACAGGATTCATTGTCAACACCTCCCTTTTCTTGCTTTGTGAATCTTGTATAGTCTTTCATCAGCTCTCCCCCTTTCATTCCCACCTCTACCGTCCCTTCATAATGACCTGCCTCTTCCTGCCTTTGCTCCTAAAATTTCTTCAACAATCTACTGCAGTGTTACCATGAGTGAAGACAAGCCCACAGTAGCGAGCCGTTGTCTTAGGGGCCGTGTTTTACAAGGTTATAAAACCCTCAAATCTGTGTCACTTTTGTCAACACCTTTTACGATTACTGAATTTCCGGAAAATCCATATTGCACAAAAAGAAAATAGAACATTGCATTTCAAGTGTTTGTTACTTAGAAAACATATTTTAGCACTAGGTACAGTGAACAATTGAAAACATTCATCATTTACTGTTCTTGCTAGTTTTAATGCCATTTGAAAGGTAATTTTAATTTTTAAAATACCAACTTTGATGACATTATTTATAGGATTCAAACACATATTGTACTGGAAAAAAATCTATCTAAAAATTAAAAAAAAAAAAATCCTAGTGCTCTGCAACTTGAGGCTCATGAGGCTGTCAGACTTATAGGACTAATTTTCTTGGTGCGCCATTGGACATTTGGAGCGTGTATAAACGGTAATGTTAATAACCAAACCTAGTTTGTATTTAACAACTTTATATAAGTTATAGGTTTTTTTCTTCCATCCACTCCCTCAAACTGAAGTTAAACTTACATTTATGTACACCAGTGGCGTTGTGTGATCAAATATAATATAAACCTACAAAATGAGGAGAGTAACTGTAGCCACTGTGTCAAGAATCTTCCAAATCTGCACATCCTAACAAAGGTCTCACAATAAAACCCCAATAATGTCAGTGATATTATTACATAAATGCACATATTTCTATGTGTTTTTTGGGGGGTTTCTTTCTAATAATAAATCAGATTTTTTTTTTTTTCCAGCCATAATCAACCAACCGTCTAACAGCGGGATGAATTTTCTTCATTTTATTCTGTGAGAAATTTCACCTCCTGATGCTTGAGGCGGAAGAAATCAGTGCACTTAAGGAAAACTTCATAGTCTTGGGATAATCCTCAGGCAGTTGTCACATCGCATGTTGGCCCACATAGCCATTTTAATGAGACTGCCACGTATGCATGCCCTCTTTGCTTGTCATGCAGATGAGCTTAAAAATGAACTAATTCATGATACTAAGCTCTACCTCTCTGCTCTGTGGAGGCAGCAGCCAGCCATTGTTTGCAAGGATGAAAAAGAGGGCAAAGCAGGAATACCATTTTATATCATGCAATTATGTAATGACATGTGGGATCCAATTCTTGGAGATATTCTCCTGACCCTCCTCACTCCGTGCACAATTAATTTGGTGCAGGGTGGAAGCATAAATCTTAGATGATTGTGTTGTATTCAGGATAAGACGATGCATATTTTCATCTTCAGGACAGGCAAATTAGTTTTGTTGTGTTATTATGTATATGCTGATGCATTCTGCAGCATCAACGGGATTTATTTTCAATCTATTTATCTATCTACCCAGCCATCCATCCTTCATCCACAGTATTCTTTATCCTTAATGATGTGTAACATCAACATGACTAGAATAAAAAAATATATATTACATGACCCAAGAGTAAAATGAGAGAAGTTGGTGATTTTTGTTATGATTATTTTCTAATGGATTTATATATATAAACACTTCTTATGAGCAGTATTCTTGGACCCATGATCAGAATGACTGATTTTTTTAATGAATATATGGTAAACAAACAGTCTTGGCTGTACAACTTCTTGCTGACAATTTTTAGATTCCATTATAAAAACAGATAAGAGCCACAGAAAGAACAACACATAACATACATATTTCCAGCAACCGTTGTTTGACCCAGTTGTTTTCGTTGGCTTAGTCAGCAAGCTATTTTCAGGGTTTTTTAAATACAAAACAAACTGCGACTATAATTACCACTAGTGCAGTACTACCAGTAGCTTCATGGCTATGGGTTTAAATGCTTATGACGTATAAAAAAAAAATGTTGTCAGAACAGTGGCACCATAACAGTGCCAAATGTGGTTTGACCCAGTTATTATTCTAAACTCAATTTCATGGCGTGCCAGAATTTAAAACTGGCATGAAGTAACGAGCCAAACTCAATATACAGAGAGAGAAAATAACTGTAAATGTTTTCTATTTTCTCCAGATTTAATATTGTTTTTTTTTCATATGGAAACATTAAATCTGGAACAGCCAGAGCTTAATGTTATTAACACATAAGAAACTACATTAAAGACAATACACACATCAGTGGTAGTTGTTTCTTATTCTGTGTCTTCGTAGTCTTCCCAGGCCATTTTTTATGTAAATATTTCTTTACAGAACAAAATGTATGTGCTGTAACAACAAAAACATTACCAATATAACAAATTCTGACAGTATATAAGGTCTTCATATTGGTGGGCCAACTCTAGTACATATTTGATTTTATCTCGCGGTCCAGATTTGGCCCTCGGACCTGAGTTTGACTCCTGTGTTCTAACGGGATTTTTACAAAAAATGAAATATTTACCCATCACTTGTATATCTAACAGTTGTCGTTGTTGCCTTGGTTGATATTTTTGGATTGGTTGCGCGTTTCTTTGACAATGATCCAACTTTGACTGCAGTTCAAACAGAAGTACTTCCACCTTCTCCACAACACAATTAAAAGCCTACTCGTTGAGACTGGAAGGTGGCCAGCTCTTCTGGGTTAATGGATGGGCTTGGCCAGACGGCTGCTCGCTGACGGCGAGCTGGCAGCCATCAGGATAAGGCTCCACATTGTAAGTGGAGGTATACTCTGTGTGCAGACGTCAGTGGAGAAGATGAACATCCTCCTTCGGTGTCCTCAGTTCTTCCCTTATCTTGCCTACTTTCTAACCTTCATCAGTATGAAGTCTTAGAGGAAAGACTTCATAAATCAATAAGTCGATATTTCTATTACTAGGTCAGATTTAAAGAAAATAAGTTAACAAAACGAACACAGTTTGAAAGAGAAATGTTGTTGTGCTGCTACCTTTACCACAGTGTACCCATGCTTCAGCTGACTGTGTGCTCTGCTCTGACCTGGAAGGACATGAAATCACATGCTTAAATATGTATATTGCTCTAAATATTCAGCCCGGGTGTCCTGATTACAGTATTTCTTTCTCTTTTTTTTTAATTTTGGTGCTGCTCTGCTTAGTGGTTTCATTTGGCATCTGCTCTCATTTTTAGAGACTAAACACTAACACTAAACTGAGTAGGAAGTAAAGTTGTGGCAGCCATACTGTAGCTGTAACTTCACCCTTTAGTCCGTGGTGAGCGTTCTGTTATCAATGCTGAGCAGAAACGTTGCATAGCAATGAGCAGATTGACATGGCTTCATGAGCAACCATGTGAGGCCCCTTCCTATGGCAGCACTTAAGTTTGCATGAATTATCCACGTGTTTCTGTACACTATTAAATATAAAGGACTGGCCCTAATGTCTGTGTGCCAACCTCATACTCAGTGTCTACAGACCATTAGTTATGTTAGTTTTATAATGTGGGGAAAATCCCCTCATCAGCAACTTGGGGAAGCTGAAGCCATATTCTGATGAATTATGATCGATTGAGAAACACAAAATGCTGATTTCACATCTACAACTGCACCTCGTAAATTATGGATGTGACTGTATACTGTACCTGCTCAATTATTTACAGCCACATAAATGACAAAATTGTTTTTTTTCTCTTTCATGGAGAGTAATCAGAGATTGCAAGCTGAGACTCTGACAGACGCAATTGGAAGGCAAATGAAAGTATTTTTTATCGGTTGACATTTATTGTGAATAGTTGAGTCCTACGTAGGGGGAGTTCCATTAAGTGGCTTTAATATAAAACTAAAAAGCCTTTGAAATGCTATTCGTGAATGTGAAACACACCGCTCATATCCCTGGGTTGGACTTTTACGTGTCTTGGAGGTCACTTTAAGAGTACGTTGTCCCTGAAGCCTAAAAGCTTTAATGCAGTAGAAACGTAGGAGAAAGACAGGAGTGGAGTCTCTGGCTGCTCTGTGTTTGGCTCCATGTCTTTGTGCTGGCCTGATTAGTATTCTATCTGCAGTGTAGGACACTGGTCTAAATTTAACCAGTGGGGAAAAAAATACAGAACCTGGACAATTCCAGCACAGACAGAACATTATAAATACTGACCAGACCTGAACAGCACTGATATCCGCCTGAGGACCAATGTTTGTGTTTGTGACCAAAATTAACTTGGCCTTGATTAAAGTCTCCTATTGACAGGCTCTTATACTGCTGCTGCTGCTGCTGCTGCTCAGAAGGTGCATTTGGCACATTCACACTCACCCTGCCCTGATTCAGTGCACTTCACAAGTTGACACTTCAGGAGCAACAATTGGGAAGGCTATATACATAATTATTGCTAGAAGTAAACATTGAAGCGAGCATCCATTTAAAGAAAAAACACATTTAAACCCGAATATTAACAATGAAATGGCTTCTAATGGAAAGTCCAAATGTTGAGTAACAAAATAATGAAATCTCTGATCTAAACAATGTGAACCCCGCTTTGGCTTTTAGTCCTTTCTGCTTGGTTGTCACTCAGAACTACCAACCCCTTTTACTCTCTCTGTGTTAGAGACACATTTATGCAATGAGTGCTGTCCACCTCATTCATTAGCCTTCAGATATGCTGCACTGATGGGAAATATTCACCGCTTGGGCTGAGTAATAAAAATATTGTTTTTTTTTTCTGTGAACTGCACAAGAGTTGAAAAGAGAAATATCACACATTTAACTGCAAGGACAAGGACGGAGAATATGCAGGGAATAAGGAGAAACTATGGCCTATTTTTCTCACTGCATCAAATTACCAGTGGTAGATGCAGCGTGGAAGTCAAATGGATGCAACATACAGCCATTGGTCGTCAAATAGTGTGTGAAAAGTGTCATGGCAGGATTTTGTGTGGACCTCCATGTCTCTGCGTTTTCATTCTTACATAAGAGTCCGTGAATGAAACAGGGAAAAGTAGTCAACAGTATATGTTACTAAGTAAGTGATAGTGGTTTGTCATTAGACAGAAACATGAAACATTTGAGTCATTTTCATAATACAGTAGTCATTATAAATAGGGTAAGCAGGTGAATAAATTCCGTAGGGCATGTATATGCATGAGGGAAATTACATGCACTGTATATTTTAATGTATGTGGTATATGCACAGTAATGACTAAAATCTACTAATTCTTTTTTTTTTTTCTACTTGATATCTTTACATATTAATAAACCTAGAGCACAAGCTTTCATTGTCAGCCTTGAATAAATGTCATGAGGCAGGCTCACTAAATACGGAGATGACACCCATGCCTTAAAGGGTTGATGCTTGTAACAACTTGGACTCCAGGTTCATCAATTGGGATACATCAAATCCCAGTCAAGGCAGTTGGTGCCTCCGCCTACAGGAAGGTTCACAGGGAACTAGTGATGCAGTGCAGTGTGATTTGGGCAGCAATCAAGGAGACGGCCCAACAAGCCAGTATATAAGCAGGCAAAGATGGATGGATTGATGGATTTTTGGAAAGACGATAAAGACCATGATTGACCTATGAAAGAAAGGCCAGGACTCTTGAGGTTATGTAGCTATGAACCTTTTATATCACCTTACCTATCCCTTCTACTAGTGCTGTAATGACATTCAAACCACATAAGTATACATATTATGGTTTAGCTGTTGTACTTCATTGAAGCTCTAGATAGAATTTTCCACAGTATGTCAGCATTACAGCAGCGCCATTCCACTTTATACCCGCATTTACTGTTGTCTGTTAAAGTGCTTCAAAATGATGCCAGACTAGAAAAAGGTCAGCGCGATAGTAAACTTTTACATGCAGGTGTCAAAGCCTCGCTGGCGGTTCATCTGCGAGTGTCAGTCAGTACAGTTGGAAGAAATTTTGGACAGAGCCATGTTTTGTACAGAGGTCATCCAGCCTATCACTCACATCCAAAAAAAAAAAAAGTACTCAAACTGTTAAACCCTTGTATCTTGCTGTGTTAATCCTCTGGAGACACACAGTCACAGCTGAGAACCAGAGTGAGTGTCTCACAATATAAAAATACAGTAGGATCAGCATTTACCCTGTCTCTTATACACATCTAGATGTGTATAAGAGACAGGTTGTTCTCGGTACCACGCACGCCTGCAGCCAACCTCCCTGGAGGTCAGTCAAGGCATGGTTTGCCCTTAATTCACATGGTTCTCTACTGATGGTGTGCAGTTCCCTCCTATATTTAATCAATCGGCTTGTCCCTTTTTCAGGGGTTGCCACAGCCAGTCAACAATTTCTATCTCCCCCTGTTCTCTGTATCTTCTAACTCCAACTCCTGCATTCATCAATCTCCTCTTCGTCTTCTACCTGGGAGCTCCATGTTTAGAATCATTATTCCACCAATATAACCACTTCTAACTCTCTGTCTATGTTGTCCCCTCTAATCGCTACTTAATTAATAATCTAATGAGGTATATATACATGTGTATGTATAAATATATTTTTATTTATTCTGTCTATATTTTTTCATCATCAAATCATCATTTGGATTAGTCATAAATAGGTGTTTACAGTTCCTCTACCTGCCGTTGTAGGTTCACATTCATTCCTCCTAGTTTTGCCTTTATCATATTTCTGCATCAACTTTCAGTGCAGATCTAAAATGTGCTGAGCAGCGATTGAAATATTATGGGATACCTTATGAGTATGACTCATACTGTACATTGACACATAGTTTTGTACTTCTGGGGTGTCTATTTCTTTGTCTTTTGTCCTCCCCCACCATATAATTGCCTGAATCTTGTCTTTTTAAAATATTTGCCCTCCGTATACCTACACAGTCAGCAGAAGACATCGGTTGCCCCCCTCTGGCCCTCACCCTTGTCCCGTTTGTTTGGCATTGACTAAAATCTGCCCACCTAAAACCTAATGATGGATGACCCTGTGGGCCTTTACTCCAGTGATCCTGGAGAGTCCTGACTATGCATGGGCAGAACACTTCATCAGGATGCCCTTGTTGCCGACCCAAACAGCTGATTCTAGCTTTGACCTTTAGAAGTAGTGCAGGTGTCACTTTTGCATCTTTACTTTGTTTCATCTTCTTTCTCTTTTGCAGAGAAACACTGGGGTCAATGCCATGTCACCAGTTATTTACATATTTTGCATTTGAACCCTCAATGGTGCCCTAAGCGGTGGTAGTCAACTCCAGGTTGATGTGATACTGGTGTATTTTAGTATGACGGATATTCCCTGGACTTGATAGACCTGGAAATTGTCAACATTAATCTTTTAAGAGTAAAAGAAAATTCTAAATGGAAAATGTAAGGTTTATTAAAATATCTTCTTCTTGGTCATTTCATCAATTCATTAATCCCAAGATAGAATTACATTAATCTCTCAGGAAAGTATGGTAAATTGCTGTCAGCATTGGGATTCAAACCCACACTCCTGAAAAGACTGGAGACTTAATTTAGCGTCCTCGATCCCTCAGCCACACTACCATGGCTGATATTACAATACCAATATTGTGGTGTACAGTACAGTACAAAGTACTCAGTACATAGAGGTAGTAATTTTGAAACCATAACACTGATCAATGCATTCAAACAGTGCAGACTATTTAAGACATTCAAACTTCATACTATTACTTGTAACAATTCTTTTTTTTTTTTTTCTCTGATTTTCCTGCAGGACAAGGTCCAGTGAAGCTCACGTCATTCTGCAGCACTAACCAATACATATATATGTATGTCAGGTAAAACCAAAATCTAATCTTGCTCTCTCAAACTTATTTTTTAACGTCTAAAGCTTAGTCCTGTTCACCTTTCCTGCCAACCGTGCTTGTGACCGAGTCACTGAGGACAAATATTCATCACCCAAACCGTTGTGGACACATTTTCTGTCTCCGCCTGCTCTCAGATGTGCTTCTGAATAATTAGCTGTACCTCTCCAATGGGCTTCTTTGTTTTACCTCTCCCAACACCAAATGGTGCATATCATGTGATTGACAGTGGCAGAGGTAGCAGCCGTCCTTTCCTGTAGTAATGAGTGGCGTCCTTATTGTGAGCACATCTACTCTTTCCATCCTAGTCATCTGAAGCTCCAAAAACTGCTTCATCACTTACCTATGTTGGATGCACAACTCTACTTCTATGCCAATCAGGGAGGGATTTAACAGCAGCTGTCGAATTTATACAAGCAAAAGTTGTGAAAAAAAACAGATAAGTTATGTAAATATGGAGGAAAATTAAAAAAAAATGCAAATGTTGAAAACTAAAATCAGAGGCTGCAGTCTCAGACACTGACAAGACCTTTTGTAATGAACAGGTGTTCGCAGATCTGTGTCGCACATCATTGCCCAGCAAATATTTATTGTTGAAAAAAATGTTTTATTCCCAATGATTGCCTAAAGCCATTAAAACCCCATGGTCCCTGTTAAAAAAAAAAAAACAAATAAAAAAAAACTTTTTAATACATGTTAAGTATTTAGAAAATAATATTATGAAGCTTGTTTAAGTGTAATATAGATGTAGCTCCATACATTTTAAGTGAATTTGTTTTACTATGGGTGTTTTAGCTGTAGGAACTGCTCAGTATCTGTTCATCCAACTGTATTATTTAGTTTGTAAATAATTTGTCTTTTTTAAATTGTTTATTGTAATTTGAAGTTTATCGTAGTTTAATTGTAATTTTTACAATATATATAATATACCCTAAATTCCGGACTATAAGACGCAACTTTGGTCACACAATTACACCCCTGGGGCTTATACAGAGATGCGGCTAATGTATGCATTTTTTCTAATTGCTTGAGCAGAAAAGGTAAGAGTGAGACAGGTGGTGTTGAGGAAGACGTAAGTCACAACCGCCAATAAACACCATAGAAGAAGAAGAAGTTTAACGTACGGTAACGCGCTTTGTACATGAATACAATTAGCATAAACTGACCCTTATCATTGAAAATGCAAAAAGAATGCGGTACATGCGGCTTATAGTCAGGTACGGCTTATAGTCCGGATATTAAGGTACATACTATATATATATATATATATAGTAATATAATTCTTTATATTCCATATTATAATTCTCTCTCTTTCTCTTTCTTTTTATACAATGCACAAATCACAAATTTGCCAGGCTCAGGTGATCACAGTGCTCATAAGAATTGACTCTGCATTAGAATCTGAGTTTCTGCCTGAAAGTAATCACACAGAAAAGCTTTTAACAAAGTGTGGTAATAACTGACATGGGTATGTTAAATAGATCTGTCTTGTTGGCATTAATTGAGTGGTTTAGACACACATCCAAGCAGGGAAATCTGTTTTGTCTGTCATTTGTAGAGATATGAGATTTTTTTTTTTTTTCAAGATGTAAAAATTAAGGTTTGCCCACTGCATCAAACAGAATTATGGTTTATACCTCCAGTTGAAATTACATAATGTTGCCAACTGACAAGTTAATGGTCAGGTTTCACCCTGGTCATCCCTTTACAATTACCTCTCAGACAGCAAACAATTATCATTTTGACTACATCACTCTATCACCAGGAGCATATTGTGTAGCTGCATATCGATGGTCAAAACTATTTGGCTTTTTTATAGCGTACCATTCAGCATAGACCCACATCTTGATTAGTTTTATTTATGAAATGTATCCATATGAAGATTATGGTATATAGCAACTCCCCAACTTTTGGGCCAGGGAACGGTACCGGGCCGCAGAGAAATAATGTTTCCCTTTTGGCTCCATCTGTCTATTACTTCCACTTGATCCATACCCATATCAACAAAAGAACTGACCAATAGAATGGCTAGGATTCCATCATCAATAATGCAACTATATTTCATTAAGAAATATTTTCTCAGTGAAGACAACAACAAGAAACTCAAAATGACACAGAGTCATTGATACAAGATTCTAACCTTTTATACTGGTCTGGTAGCAGAAAATTATAGGTCAATTCAGGTAGGAAGATTTTATAGGTATGAAAATATTTCATAACACCGGCAATTTCATTTTATTAAGGGGTATTTATCTGCAACAACATAATGACCCGTTGAAAAAAAGCACCTGACATGTAACCGGTGCGTAGCGCATAGAAGGTTGTGGAACACTGGAATATATGTAGGATGCATAGGACTTTGAATGTGTTAGGACACATTAAAAATCCCAGCAGGTCAGTGATGAGTTGAATAAAAAGTAGTAGTGATGAGCAGGGAGAGGAGAACATGGCAACAGTCCAGTCATGACTCTCTGGCCAGACCAGACACTGAGTACTGCAAATTCTGCAGTGTCTGGTATTAGCAACCTGTCTGTTTTTCAGCTTCACACTGACTCCACTGTGTCCCTGCTGTCCTTTGAAAGTGAACTCACTGAGTCAGGCTATAATAAAACATTTTCTCTCTCCAACTCTCACATCTTGTCTTCCGTTGTTTTCGCCAAAACACAGGGAATATTCAGACTGTGTCCTGAACTGAATTTCAACGCTGTTGTTTTTTGTTGGTTTTGGACATTTTGTGTCTGGGTCTCTGCTTGTGTTTGCAGCTGTGTGTTAGAGAGAGAAGCAGAGAGAAAGTGATTGGTCGAGAGGGTGAAACGTATAGGAAATGGTCTTTACCTCACATTTAACACCTGTGTTTTGACAACAAAACACAGACTTAAGAGATAAATGTTGGTTTAAGGTTAGTTTGAATCTTTTAGGACAATTGTTATTCTTATGTAGTAAGTTATAGGTTTAAGTTCCACCCAAAACTTAAATCAGGAATCACAGATAGGACAGATGGATGGATGGATGGATAGATAGGTAGATATAATCTCTTGGGAGTTCTCTTTGGTAGGTTATGGTGCAATTTCATGAATACATATAATTTAGGTCTAGAGAGATAGATAGATAGATGGAATGTTATTAATCCCTCAGGAGTATTCTTGTATCCTTCGGGAAATTATGGTTATGGTCTGTTCAGATGAGCTCTATTGTGAGCTTAATGCAGCACAATTAGCCTTCTTTTTATTATTATTTCCTCGTTTGTATTAAAAGAAAAGAAACTCTTCACATTGCTGAATATACTTAGTACGTAGTAACTCCTAGTTTCTAAAATGTTGGTTTCCCTTACCTTGAATTCTAACATTCACTACTGTACTAGAGAAACTATGCACTCCTGGACTTTGCGTGAACGATGTACATGCATTTCTCCTCCAGTATCAACAAACCTGTAATTGGTGTCTAAGTGAGGTAACCTATTCTCTACAGTGTACTCTATGCTATTTTGGCACAGAATTCAGCTCCGTGATTCCTGGATTGGCCTTGTGATGGGAGGATTACAGAACAAGTTCAAGTCATCCGTTTTGGTGTTGAGCAAGCATTAAACAAATCCGCCTGCCCCGGGGTGTAGCAAAGGTGCAGCCACTACTCCAGGTTTAAAGACGGGTTAAGGACGGAGGATGCTGTTTTAATTTGTGCATATATGTGTGTATGAATGTTCGGCGAGTGATTTTGCAGGACTTACAAGGTAATTTGGACTTGATAGGACTATAATTATTAATTAGGCACCAGATAGTGGTGGGACCAGAAACACATTGACCCAAGATTTGGTTTAATTTGATTGGAGACAACATCTCGAGCCCCCGGCAATGTTTCTGTGATAGTTAGAAACCTACAAATCTATCTATCTATGTATCTATCTATCCATCTATCCATCCATACATTTTGGTGAAACTCCTGTCACTTAAAATTCAGACGTGTGAGCCAGTCACGACTGAATGTTACTATAAGAGTGAGTATAACTTCTTTCTTCTCACAAAAGGTTTTCACTGTATGACTTATTTAGGTCTTTTTATGTACTTCTTCTCGCTCTTACTAATTAGACTGCGGTAGCAAATCTAGAAGTGCTAACATGAGCCAAGAGACACATCTCATTCTGCTATTCACAATATGACAACACAAAGTGAGAAAATAAGCCAGGCTTTTTTTTTTTTTGTTCAAAGTGGAGGAAAAAAAATTGAAATCCCACACGCAGTGTTTTTGTACAACCTATTTACTTGTCTTGATCATCAGTGTTCAGTAATGGGATGTCTTTGTTCCTACATTCCTCCCTGTTATTACAGATGGCACGCTTCAATTAGACCCGGAGAAGTGAGTCACTCCAACATTCCTTTTTTTTTTTTTTCTTTTTTTTCCCAACATCTCTTATCGTGCAGAACAAAACACTTTTTTTTTAAATGGTTTATTAATACATCGGGAGCCGTGACCGTAAGAAAACACATTTTATGAATATTCGCGATCAAGGTTTTGACACAGCAGTTCATATTCGTATTGAAAGACCAATGATTTCCTTTAGATGGTATTTATCAGTATACGCATCTCATCTTCTTCTTCTTCTTTTTTTTTTTGTATAAATAAAGCACTTTTGATATTGTAATGCGTGCAATCATCATGGTGGTTAGTAAAGTGGTCACTATTGTATGTCCCAGACCTTTTTATTATTACATTGTTTGGTGAATCTGCATCAAACAAGTAGCACATAGTATTACTGAGTGCCATGAAACTGACTTTCTGTTATAGAACTTATACTGTAGTACAGGCCTGGGCAATTATTTTGAATCGAGGAAATTTTAAATCAAGCGCCTGGTCATGATCAGAAAGATTTAGTATTTCCGTGAACTAAGATAAAAAATGATTCAAGAATCGAATAAAGGCAAAATCCTTGACTTTGCAAGGGAAAGGTAGAAGGATAACAATAATATAAATTAAAAGTATAATTTGGACAAGTGTGGCGGGCCGGATTATTACGTCAAATGCGTCGCATGCCGCCCACGGGCCTTAGTTTGCCCAGGTCAGGTCAAAATCATGTTACATTGTTAAAATAAATTTAATGGAACACATTTGGGAAGAAAAGGGGTTTTTAAATAATAACATTAAAGAGAGAAATTAATTGATTTTTATATTAATTTGTGTTTTGAAAAAAAAAATATTGTCTTTATGCTTTCTTTATTTAGCGTTAGCTAATTGTAGCCAACAGCCACAGGAGACTGTATAATATACTGAGGTGACAAAAATAACAATGTTCTCAGTCTATTTATTCTTTTTTTATTGCTTTTCTCATTATACGACACTTGCTTTCTTTGCCCCATGTCTGAGATGTCAGTCCATAACAGTGGAGGCAGTAATATACCAGTAATATTATTAATATGTTCTGTGAATGGAAGAGAGAAAGCCGCCCTGCTGAGGCCTTGATCATCTTTGCATGCCGTGGCCTTTAGTGCCTGTCAAGTTTGGGCGTCGTAAAATAAAGCCATTGATCTGATCATTTACTGTAACACCCACTGAGGATGAAGCTGCTTCACCTGTGAGACTTTTACCACATTTAGCTCTGGCAGCTTTTACAGTGCTATAAAAATGTAGCACATCTTCAAAATCAGAAGACATTATATCTTCTACGCCCATGTGCATCAGTAAAAAGTACTAACCACAGGAGAGACAATCTGATGGCCTAATAGGGAGCAGGCTGCCCCTGTGCGCATAGTATTCTGTGACACAATGAGATGATGTAGCTATTCTTAGAGGCTGCTTGCATCGATGGACGCCATTTTTCACACCATTAACTACAGCAGACTGGTTTTATTCACAGCACAGAGACGGGCCAAAACAATTCTAAACACGCCCACAAACTAGCACAATTGCAACAATTGATCGAAGCTGTTCCACTAAGTCTGTCACAATTCTGTGCCCCAGAAAACCATTATCTTCATTTCGCTTTCTCTTCCCTCTCTTGTATTAACATCCACCCTTTGCTCTGTCATTCCTTCAGTATTCTGGTTCATCCTGCATAGTTTGAACATTGCTGATGGAGAAAACCTTTTTAGAATCTCCAAGAACAGGCCTATAATGTTTAAAAGGAAACAGAAACTCCTCCTTCTTTTCCTTTCGGCTTGTCCCTTTTCTTAGGGGTTGCCACAGCGAGTCAATAATTTCCATCTCACTCTGTCCTCTGTATCCTGAACTCCAACTACCTCCATGTCCTCCCTCACCGAATCCATCAATCTCCTCTTTGTCTCCTACCTGGTAGCTCTATCTCTAGGATCTACCAACGTATCCACTGTCCATCCTCTGAACATGTCCATGTCCATGACCATCTCATTCTGGCTTTTCCAGCTTTTTCTCCAAACCTTCCTGTTTGTGTTGTCCCTCGAATCACCTCATTCCTGATCTTGTCCATCCTTGTCTCTAAGGAGAATCTTTATCTCCAGCTAATTCTCCTTAGACAGCTCCTGTCTAAGGAGAATCTTTATCTCCAGCTCTGTCTCCTGTCTTCTACCTATTCCTAGTGTCTCTAATCCATCCACCATGGCTGGTCTCACAACTGTCCTGTGAACCTTTTCCTTCTCCATAGGAAACATCAACATATGACTATATATATATACACTGTATATATAGATACAAATCCATATTTGATTCAACTGTTGTGGTCATCTTACTTGATAAAAATCAGTGACCATGATGTGGGCTTTTTTAGTTGTGTTGACCTCAGCAGAAGTCTAACCCTAAAGCCCTCATTACAGCCTATGCTGAGTGCAGGGTTCGTGGAGGGAGGCAGAGCTCAAAGGCCCAGCTAATCCAGCAGGTCTTACAGGCATGATGGGCTAGTCAATATGCTGGTCCTGCATCTTAAAGAAGCCGCAGCTCCACAGAAGGGCTGGCTAAAAGAGACTCAGGGGAATGCTTTGCATGCTGCAGTTTATTCTCTTAACAGCTCTCAAGGTTAACACTTTTCACTCCCATTTTTTCTCTTTTTTTTTCAGTGCGCTCTCATTTTTGTCCGTCCTCAGTGCAGTTTTTTTTTTTCTCTACTGGAATGGATTGATTAAATTACCTGAAAGTAGCCAGGTAAAGAAAACAGCTTAAGTGAGACATAGAAAACATGACATTTTTGTCAGAAAATTCCAAAAAACAATTGGCACACGGGGTTGATTGTAAAATTTACAACACAACTGCAGACCTTGCGTTCTTGTAGGCAGAATGGCTTGGGTTTGAGCCCTAAGGACCTGTCTTGGGGCAGTTGGTGGCCTAGTGGCTAAGGAAGCGGACTTGCAAGGTCCACGGTTTGAATTCCCCTAAACTGCTGAGGTGCCCTGAGCATGGTATCGTCCCCACACACTGCTCCCCAGGCGCTCAAAAAAGTTGTCCACTGTTCACTTTCACTTTACTATAAAGCAACCATATACTTGACCTCTACAAATGGCTACTTTTTGCAGTTTTTTTTAACGTTTTTCTAATGTGGTACCAATTAAAACATAAGATATCCTGGGTTGGAGCCAAGAGGAAGTAATTGATCAATGTTGATGATCAACATTATACATCTTAGGATCTTGAGTATTAAATATAAAATAAATGGATTTGTGGGACTTGTGTTAAAAAGTATGCCCCGGCTTCATCCCCAGAAAAGACAAATTAATGTGAAAACTAGCTCCAGGCATCAACACAGGTTTGAAAATGTTTTGTATTTGGTGAAAAATAGATAGGGCACGAGGTTTCCTGTTCACCGTGTTTTCCTGAGTAAAGAGAGCCGGGCTACAAGCACATCACCCAGTTTAATTTGGGAATTATCTTTCCACTCACAAAGGAGGTCAGACAAGGAGAAACAAATTGTCAGACGTAAGAAGCGTAACGTCATTCTTCTTCACTGACTTTAGACAAAATTTGGCTTTTTTAGTCTGGTTCTGAACCTGCACCATGTTTTAAAGCTGCCTTTCTGTGGTTACATTTTGAGAATGAACCACAGAGGTGCTGGTTCCCTGGCACGCACATCTGTCCACTGTTTGGAAGCTGGACAGCAACCTTTAATTGGACCAAAATGGATTCTCCTGTTGAACTCACTGGGCTGTGGTCAACAGGGCAGTGAGGTCCAAACATTGGCAGGGAAAGGGGTTGTTTTGCGGTGATTGATCCACCAGGACACAGCTGTTGAACGGATTGATATTAACAAGTGCAGATACTTAAATCAAAGTACCACAATTAACTGCTAAGTTAAAATGGACAAATGCTCCGTGAAGTTAGTGATACATCATGAATAGGCTCACATCCACAGTGGGATATTTGCCTTGGTCAGTTATGAATGTTCTTTGGGTCTTATGAGAGGAGTTTTGATTTTCATAGGGACATTTTCGGGATTTGTTGTTCAGTCATTTGATTTTTTTTCCCTGAGATCACAATTCCCTTACACTGCCTTGTTAAATTTCCAAGCATTGCTTGTCATCACGCAGCATCAGCAGAGAGATTTGTGGGTTGACAAGCAAATGTAGGCCATATGATAGGAAACTGGTCTTGACTCCTGTTTGCCCCATGGTCCACCTGGTGGCATCACCTGGAGGTTCTTCCCTAGTTGTGGTTGTGTAATAATTTAGCAGTTTCCGGTCAATTCAGCTGGTGGTCATGTTGACCAATGAGTTTGTTAGTATTGTTGTAACAGTGAAAAAAAATCAGGCTGATTTACTGCACAAATACAATAATCTGTCAAGGGTTGGTTGTTATGGATACAACTGATTTTTGTAGAATTGTTCACATAAATGTAATTTCATTGACTTAATCTACTGTCTACATTTATAATATTTAGAACCACCAATACATACATGCATGCCAATGGGTTGCCATTTGAAAAACACCTCACAGGCTGTGATAAGCTTTGAATCATAGTCACTTTTTTCTTTTACGTCCATTTGTACGTTTTTTTTCCCAAAACTGCACAGTGGCCTGTGTCATTAATAAAGCTATTACTCAGATGTTTTGTAAAAAGCTGACAAGTGGAAGATGCCTTTTCACCTGACGCTAGTGATTTCCTGCTGCTCCTCTGCTCTTGTCCTAAGGCTGCTGGAAGCTGAATGGAAACATTCTCCAGCATAAGCACAAGGATGTGCTAGAAACAACCGTACAGCTCAGTGATAGAGGCCCTTGTCCTGAACATCCTGTTCCCGGCTGGTAATTGCTATTTCCCCTACTCATAGTCACACCACTAGTTTGGATCTTCAGGTCTCAAAGTCCTACTTTTATTCTGTTGTTATTCTTTTGAAGACAGGAATTACATACAATGGTGTGTTTGGTGGGTGATAGATGTTGTTTCAGATTTCAATGTTGAATCTATAAATGTTTTCCAGGAAAAGGGCGACAGAAGCTCAGAAAAAGACTAGGATGGAGCCTTATTTTCCCAATGTCTTCTAAGTCCAAGGTTGATGTGATCGTTAAATGAATTATTTCCTCTTGGGTTGCCACTATTATTATTACAAATGGGATACTTTATCAGGTTATTACCTTCTGCTGTCCTTCCTGTGGACGCCAATTTTACCTTTCATAAAAAATGTGTCACAGGACTGACCAGTAAAACAGGCTGTATCTAACGAGGGCTGGAGTTGGGTAGTTGTTTGGTGGACATATGCTCCAGGAAGGAACATCTGCTCTGAGGTGTCTGGAGTACATGGGATGTATCTGTGCCAGATTGGATGCTTACTCACTTCTAATGACATCAACATAGACCTGCCTTTTCGATAGATAGACAGATAGATAGGTAGGTAGATAGATAGATGGATAAATTGCTTCTGTTTTCTGTTTTTCTTATTTTGACTAAATCAAATGAACACTTGCTGTTGTTTGATTTGTCAAACATGCCATTCAGTTCGCATTTCCTTATATTGTGAGGAGAAAGAAATTATTAACACTGATTAAAAAAAAAGAAACATTTTTATTTTTGTTCAGAAGCAAACTCTCTTTCAGCCTCAAATAAGGTGCATTGTGGTTTCTCCCCTTCCCTAAACAGTCATAGATAATAATCATTCAGTCATTATTGCAGTTATTTATTTTATCCTCCAACATTTACTGATGAGACAGTTCTCTTTATTTTTTACTCCCTTTATTTGTCTAGAAATGAGATTTTAATGATCGCAGCACATCATCAATACTAATTTTGTTTTGTCATCTCTGGATGATTCTCGGCGCATTCTTTCGGATCACTTCATTGTAAGATGTCAATATATGAATCACACCTCCCACTTCAGTGGTGTGATGCTTCAGCCCTTTCTATATGTGGAATTCAGTTTTCCCAGTATGAAAAATAAGTTTGAGCCAGTGTGCACAGGGACCTGGGATACGAAGAGTAATATGCATTGGAGCTGGCAGAGGCTTAGGTTGTGTTTTTGTTTATAAATAGCTCCAGCCAGCTTTATTCCACTTTCAGTTGTCCCATAATCATCAATCACTCCTGCGTGCAGGCCAGTTTCTCCTGCTCACCAGAGAGAAGGTGCACTGTTAGTTGTGGCCTTGCACCTCCAAGTGTGCAAGTACATAAAGTAAAGCATGGTAGAGTTGGACAGAGCTGGGAGTGAGGGAGATGGGGGTGGAGGGTGAGGGACAGGATGATGAAGTGAGTTGTGTAAGTGCAGCCGTTGCTGTTGCGATATCTCTCTTTACTTTTGATCTCGTTACTGCACCATCATCCTTTGATTCAGTTCTTTCAACATCTGGCTGCACACACACACGCACGCGTCCGCACGTCCTGTGATTACAGACGTGCTAAGATGGTGAAGGGGCGTTTGGATGGACACGCCTGTTTGCTCTCCTTCTTATTTATCTCTTTTCCTGGATCTGCATTTATCTTTTCCCCTCTAAACATGCTTGACTGAAAGAGCTCACTGTTGTGGAGATACTGCAGAGGGAGGATCTTAAAAAGATGATCAAGGCCATATTCTCTTCACACACACCTTTACAAATGCAGCCTGGAAATAAGCCCACATTTTAAGTCACCAGAGCTGTGAACACACGAGCTCGCAATTTCAGCATAACCACAGCAGTCTGTTAAAAAAAAAAAAAAAAATCCAGAATAACTCCAGCTGATCCTTGACAAAATGCTTATATAACAACTGCAGCACTAAGTCTCACTCAAGCATCACTCTGTTATCTTTCAGCTTGACTTTGCTGCTGCTTTTTTTTATATATGCTGCACCTTTAAATCAAATCAAGAAATACACAAAGGCCTCTTATCACTGCTGATGAGCAATTGTGAGATGTGGAAAAAAAGATGCAGAACCATGACATGGCTGAATCAAGATGAACCTTTTTTTTTTTTTTCAATAAAGATTCAAGGGCCAGGTTTGAATCACAATCCCCATACTGCAAAATGATTTAGATACGTAGGTCAATTCACCCTTTAAGTAATGCACAACCTCACATTCATCTCTTCCTGCATCCTTCTCCTCCTCCCTCATTTCCTATAACTGCCGGCTGTGCCTGTGTGTGTGTGTGTGTGTGTGTGTGTGCTCAGTGCGTGGGGCATTTCTAAACTCACCTCCCGGAGTTCCTTGGCCACATCCTTGAGCTCTATCAAAATGCCTTCTAGCTGTTCGATGACCATCTTCATGTGGCTGCGGATGCGTTCTCTCGGGCTGGGGGTCTCAGAGGTGTCCCGGGCCGGAGCTCTGCTGAGGGACATCCTTTACAGGGTGAGGTGGGGACAGTGGCCAACAGGCTGTGGGCGTGGGGGAGCCGAGTCGGGGTCCATGTCTTTGGCTACAAGGAGCCTCGGTGCTACTGATCCGAACAGGGGCCCCGTACACGCAGGGAGATCTCAACATCTTAAAAGCACCTTGGCAGCCAAAACACCTTGCCTCTCCCGCACACAAGGCACACGGTCACACTCTGACATCCATGCCCAAAGGCTTCCAAGAATGAGGATGAATTGGGCATCGGAGAAGATGAGCACAGTAAATCCATTGAAAGGTAAAAAGAGAGAGAGAGAGAGAAAAAAAAAGGTCTCTACAGCTAGTTAGAAGCTTTTACGTAATTATTTTGGACCATCTCTTGTGGTGCCATTGTGTTTGTCTGAAATTGTTCTCCAGTAGATGCTATTTAAAAAGCCTGTCTACACAGAGGGAAAAAAAAAAAAAAAACAACTTCTTGCTGAAAATGTCCTGTACAATCTGTTGTACTCGTGATACACAGTGCTGTAATAGCAGGCTAACGAGCTACGTAGCATAGATAGAAAAATAGAACTCCCAGCAGTGGCTCAATTTTCACAATTATCCTGTTCTACATTATTGTTAGCCAGAGGGGACAAGATTTTTCGTCTCAGTATAGTCCCTCAAGTGAGGGTTACTGTCTTTATATAAAGGAAGGACAAATCCTGCTCAAAAAGGGGGGATTATTCCTCTTTGCAATTTGCCATTCCCTCCAGGAACAAAAAAATTAAAAAAGCATCTGAGTAAAAACTTGTGTCAAAATAAACTTTGCCTCAAGTCCTTTTTCTTTGCAAATAATGACTTAATGGAGTTGTCCTTCATTTCTCTCCCAGGCCAGAATAAATGGTAGGTGTGGACTTCTGCACAGCGCATCTAATATCACCCCAAAGCAGGGCTTATTCCAGGTGCTGTGGGATCAGGATGAATTGATTTCTAAGCCAGCGGAACGTGACTTGTGATGACAATTTGGTAGGGATAACAAAAGAATCATTGTTGATGAGACACAGTTACAGAGGGGGCTGGAAGGTGAACAAGTGCCTTCCCCGGGAATTTGGGCTGGAGCTCATCCTTCAGCGACAGTGCTTCCCAGAGGGCTTCTCTTTAAACACTGACCCCCAGCAGTCCACAGGGGTGTGCCCCAAAACTCAGTGAGCAGAAAGAGTAAAGGATTCTCTTCTCCTCTTCAGTTGTTGCTACGGGAACCCGGTCTGCCTTCTTGTGCTGTGATTGGTTAATTATTTTACTTCTAATCCGTGTAGTGTATGTCTTTTCTCTGAACTATTTTCAATGAGGCAGTGAGTGCAGTGCCATCCAGCCGCACAGAATAAATCCAGTGAAGGCTTCCCAGAGGAGCCCCATACAACAGGCAGGGGAGAGAGCTGCTCGCCAATTCCAGGGCGATGCCACTGCCACTGGGCGTGCTGGCCAATCACTCATGGCACCTGGACAAATGGGAAGGAGATCAAGCTCTTACTCTGTTGTTTCATCCTAGTGTCATTTTGTTCCTGGCATTTTTCTTTTTTTCGTTTTTTTTTTTTATATCTTAACAACATGAAAAAGTGAAGCTGACAGGGAGACTGACACAAATGAACTACATCTACACACACACACACACACGCTCACCTTTTCTCATCATCCGTTTTCTGTTGCTATACCCAACGCACAGCAGGATCATTCGAACTACGCACAGCCGTTATGTACACAACATGTAACCATCTCTATGTCACACAAACAGGCACAAACACATAGGATACTCACTGTCTTGACAGAGAGAGCCTTTTGTCAGCAGGGTTATTTAACTCTGAGGTTATGTCTCATCAGAGGAGGAGTAGAATTGGAGGATAAAGCTGTGGAGGAGGTGGTGGAGGAGGAGGAGGAGGAGGAGGAGGCAGGCAGCATGAGAAAAGAAGCGATGAATGGCCCTGAAAGCTCTGTAAGAATAGAGAGAGGAGGCTGATGATGACTAAGAGCCACAGCGGCGAGGGGAGCTCCTGCCACGGATGGTGATGCAGCTGCAGCCGGCACCATCACTCAGATCACTGCGCTGCTGAAAACGAGCCCCCCGTCATCCCTGTCAGAGTCAGCCTGCATAGGGAAGCAGCGGAGAGAGTTGCCAAGACGCTGTTGCAAAGAAGAATCTGTGTGATTCCAATGACACTCTCTATACGCCTGCGTGTCCTCCTCTTTTTGTCTGTCTGGGCCCGTTCTATCAATCCTCCCGTGTCCCCGTCTCTCTGCCCCTGCGCCCTCACTCTGTCCTTGCTGACTGCCGGATGAAGGGAAGCTGATGCCAGAGTTTATCGTGGGGCTCAGGTTGCTGCCAGCACCACTCGACTGCTCTGCTCAGCTCTGTGGAGGAGGGGCTTGCTGCTTTAAAGGCACAGTGAATTGTCGAGTCCCTCCTCTCTCTCCTTCATCTCTCATCCTCCTCCTGTTGGCATCCACAGTTGTCTCACAATGTCTTTCTAGCCTTTGTCACAGTTATATCACAGCTGTTATCGTTTGTTCTGAACATCAAGCTGATGTTCTTTTCCTGTTGTTGTTGTTGATTTGATTTGTTTGTTTTTGTCACCTGCCTCCTAGGCGGAGTCCAGGGACGCGGTGTCCAACATTCCTGTACTGTTGCATCATTTATACACAGGTTGGTGTCTGATGACCTCATCTGACTGAAATACAAAAATGGATTGGGAAGGACAATGTCACTTTTGTGTCTTTGTCCTCGTTATCATTTGGATTTTCTGCAAATTATTATTTTTAACCCCAGGACTTGCTCCTCATCGTCTAACCAAAGGCATTTATGGCATTAATCATTTATAAAATGAGATTTCTTACGAAGATAATGTTGGTAAAAAAACAAATGAGGACCTAAGTAGAACACTGCTCAGTACAGGGCTTCAGCAAAATACAGTAGTCGACTGCCAAAGGCTAGGTTAAATCCTCTGCATCATAATAAAGAGGAACGTTGAGTGGTGTGAAACAGTGTTCCTCAACCTTACATGTCTCGTACTATTTTCACGGACCCGTCGTCAAGTTGTGGCAGATAAATACCACTAATTAAAAGTAAATTTCCGGTTTTCTGAAAGATTTTCCTACCTATAAAATCTTCCTACCCAAATTAACTGTGTATGGTCCCAACACGGATACAGCCAATAATATTCTGCTACCTGACCGGTATACAAGGTTAGAATCTTGTATCAATGACTCAAAATGACATAATTTTGAGTTTATTGTTGTTGTCTTCACTGAGAAAATATTTCCTAATCAAATATAGTTGCATTATTGATGATGGAATCCTAGCCATTCTATTGGTCAGTTCTTTTTGTTTATATGGATATGGATCAATTGGAAGTAATAGACAGATGGGGCCAAAAGGAAACATTATTTCTTTGCGGCCCGGCACCAATTCACCCACGGACCAGTACCGGTCCCTGGCCCAGTGGTTGAGGACCTCTGATTTAAAATCTGGTTAGTCAGTCATGTTTGGTCACTGCTACCACACACTCTTTACTCAAGACAATATTTGTTGTCTTATTTTTCTCTGATTTATTGACAATTAGAAGACCAAAATATATTTTACATCAGTATTCTTTCTCAGTGTACTGTCACAATGCTGGTTTCCTGTTGACTTACTCGGCTGGAAATCGACTGCCTCTCGTTTCCACACGCCTGACGCCAATACTGCACAGACTTGATGCTTCTCGGAAACATTCCTCTGCAAGAAACAGGTGTCCTTGAACATGTACTGTATCCTTTGTAGCTTCACTTTACTCTGCCTGCACATATGGGAGACTTCCATCAAAAAAAAAAAAAGAAAAAGAAAAAATACAGCTTCAACTGGCCCCGGTTCTGTTTTTCCTTGACATTGCAGGATGTGTTCTGCTCTATAATCCCTTGTATATTTGATGGATATATTTTGTAGCATTTATAGAAAAGGAACTGAACCTTTTTACACAGAACCTCCCCTACACATTAAAGAAACATAAATCCTAACCCCACTGGTTGAGAGGGGATGGGAATATTTTTTTAATCCTAAGGTCATCTTGACTCCTGTTTTATTAGGTGCCTGGATTGAATCCAACAAATGTTGGTTCCATTTAATATTTTTCACTCTGGATTTATTACACTATACTGTTTATGGAGACCTTTTATGGGACATAATTTTATTTTATTTTTTTTCAACTTGCACAATACAGTACTAATATACACACACAAACATTAATGCACTGGTGTACTGAGTACACAAAATGAGCAGGCGGGGTATTATGGTCCGGGGATAAAACTACATTGACGTGTGGTCCTGTAATAATAACCGACGGAAGAAATGTTATTTGTCTTGCATTGTTTACCTCAATATCAGGCATCATACTCTGGCTCATCTGATGGGAAGAACAGCAGGGTCCTTTTTAATAATGCTCCCAGTCTTATAGCCACTCATACAAGATGTGCAAAGGATTTATTCTTTTCTATTAGGTGGAGAGAGGAGAGACACAGCAATCGATACAGACGCTTTCTGTGTTCTCTGTGTCCTTACTGCTGACGTACGGCCAGCGTGCACCGTTACATGCATGGACAACGTTGGAGCTTATTGGCTTGTTTATGAGAACGTACTCTCAGGTGCCACTCTGGATGGGCATACTCTGAAGATGAGGAAAAGCCCTGTTTGTATATGTGGCTTACTGAAAGTTGTTTACAATTTTTAGAAGTGGCTGAAAACATTTGCAGAGAACCAGGCGGCCAAACTGCCATCCATATATGGCTTATTGCAATGTTAGACTCCGTTGTTGTAAGAGTTGCCTTAAAAATGCATATTTAAAGATTTGTTTGGCTTTTTTGCCGTGAACACAAACAAAAATCCAGACGAACCAGTGCAACTTAGTTTGTTTCTGTCTGCTCTTGAGCTCATCATTGTTTTTACTGGGTCAAAACTGAGGCAATGTGAAGCAAGGCATTGTGGATTTTTACATTTATTTGGAAAGTCTTTGTGGTAGTCTTATACTCAGAGGGTTTTTATGGAACAGTAGCTTTTGTACTATGAGTTTTAAAGATGTCTAGTCTGTGTAAAAACTCGCTTCAGATGAATTTTCTGAAAAACATACATCTGAATTCTATTCCATCTCAAGTTTATTGGTTTTTCTTTTTTTTCCTGTTGTTGGCCAACATGTGGCAGTGTTGTGTAGTTGTGTCATGACTGCTTTGTGCAAAGAGAGATACTGTAATGCCTCACTATATCACTGTCCTCCTCTGGGCAGTTGTGGCCTAGTGGTTCAGGAGCAGGACTGGTGTCAGGACAGGAAGGTTGCAGGTTAGAATCTACCAATTGCCAAAGTGCTACTGAAATTGTCTGAACATGGCATTGTCCCCACGCACTGCTCCCTGGGTTTCCACTGTTCACCTTGATGATGAGTTAAATGCAAAAGTCAATTTATTGTTTGCAATGACAAGAAGTTTACTTTCCTTCCTATTTTTCTTCCTCAGTTCATTGCAAATGTTTTGGGATTCTAATATCACAAGAGTTTTGATACAACATAGTATTTTTGTCTTTTTACATTCCCAATATTTTTATTATTTTCGTGATAAAAAATTCCAACTGAAAATAATCCATAATGTTATAACAAAAATAAACTTAAATACTGCTGTTTGCTTTATTTTACCTTGAACACAGTATTGACAATGTTCTTCAAAAACCAAAAACTACTGTCAGCAACATGTTAATGACTCACGGCACTGAACATAATTGATTATTTTGACAACTGTGAAAAGGAATTGATGAAAACTTTTACTGGTGCAGCACCTGGTTTTGCATTTTACGCAGTCAGACTCCAACACTGCTGTGTTTACAGTTGATTTCAGACTAACACAGCGACCTCTGAGGCCCAGTCTGGTTTACACTGACATCCGTCTCTCCTCTCGCATGTCTTTTGACCTTTTGGTATTTCCTATTCTGTCTTGTGTGTCTGTCCCTGCGTGTGTGTGTGTGTGAGTGTGTTTATTTCGGCAGTCATGCAGAAGAGCAGAGACTGTCTCAGGCCATAACATCCGTGATGGATCAGTGCTCTTCCACAAGGCAATGAAGTTGCAGTATTTGATTGATTCGAAGTGTACTTTTCTCTACAATGTTTGGAAAACATATTCAACCTGTAACTGTACGGAGAGGAGAGAAGAGGAGGAGACCTGGAGCTGCAAACCATCTGACATATAGTATAAGCTCTAGGTGCCAATGCTACTGATGTACATGTCTACATTGATATGTCTATATTGATTCATTCCAGATCAGTTTATTCAGTAAGGTTTTCACAGAATTCTGAGGATATTCTGCCTCCTTGATGCTCATTTTTGTCTTATGATACAATTTGTATTGTGGAGTTTCCAGGTAGAGGACGAAGAGAAAGGCCAAAGAGGACAATTATGGATGCAGTGAGAGAGGACATGGAAGTATTTGAAGTTAAAAGTGAGGAGACAGAGGACAAGGGGAGATGGAAATTGTCGAAAAAAGGGACAAGCTGGAAGGAGAAGGAGACGAATACTGTGTTGTTAATCTGATCGACATGATTTAAAGATCAATTAATTGTGGTTTTTACATGGACCTGGTTCTGAGCAAGAGTTCGTTTCATTACTTTGCATTTAGCACTTACAGTATCAGTTTTCCAAGTTTGGCATCGGTGGCCTAGAGGTTAAGGAAGCAGCGTTCGGACCCACATAACTTCCAGGGGTTCACCACCCACAGGAGGCTCACAGTATGCAGTGTGAATTGGGTGTCAGTCCAGGAGACTGCTGTCCCTGCCACCCCGCAATGGATAAGAAGTCTTGAATGAATCGATGAACGTTTTCCACGTTTGTGTCTTTAATGTCATGTCAGTTCCAGAAATCTTGGTTAAACAATTGTCATTCTTCATTTAAGTTTTTTTCAGTTTAAAGCTCCTTTGTTTCCACGTGGTTCCCTTTTTGACCAGGTTTTTCCACTTTTCCCTATTCTTACAAGCATTGACGGGTTGTATACCTGCATCAGACGCTTTGACCCTGATTTCCAAGGGTTTCCCTTGCTTCAAATTTGCAGTCTCAATACAAATTAGCACTGATGGGACCTGCTGCACTCTCTAATATACATGGCTCCACTGCCTGAAGGATGGAAAGTCAAACGGAGTGGGAACCTGAATGCATAAACATTCCTTAATCAATAACAGTCACCAGTTGATTTATTGCTTGTTAATATATTAATTGTTGTATCTAATGCACACTGGGTCTATATATTCTGTTCCTTCCTCTGACAGTTTCGTAAAAAAAAAAAAAACAATATATACATTTTTTTTAATAAACTAAAACCTTTCCAGAACATAATAAAAGCCATTACCCAATAGGGGTTATGAGATTAGCTTTGAGGGAACATTTACCCTGATTTCAGTTCTGTGTGAGTTGCTGAGAAATGTGAGATTCAAAGCAGCGTTTGGAAAATAGTTTTATTTTGCAGTATATTATCAAGCCCTGTGTCTTTTATGTCTCAGCAAAATTCAGTATTTGATCAGGAGGAGAAAGAGAGAGAAAAGACTGAAGAGTTCATATAGAAGCTGGTGCAGTATATACTGTATGTAGTAGTGGAGCTTTTGAAACACAGGTATGAATTATTGAGCCATAGAATCAAATAAGTCTCCACAGGCTTTGTTGTGGCTTCATTTCGTACTGACTTCTCGGAAATGTATTGAGTTGGAGTTCTACATGTGTGTACGACTGGATTTGTAACGTTGGACAATGAACCTTGTCGTTGTGTTTTTGTTGTGAGATATTTTTATAACCCTCACACCCACAATCAGATGAAATCTTTATAATTACCCTCAAAAATATGAGATTTCTGATTTGGACCCAACATGTTCCGTGTTACAATCACTGTTGACAGGTTCCTGTGAAAATAATTTCACTTCTCCTGAACCAGAGACACTGTTCTGTACTGTAGTGTCCTCACTCTGGGACCCACATTTTCCTGTGGTCCTTAAGTCACGACCCACTCTCATAGAATTCAAACCAAGCAAATTAAATTCCAAAAATAACAAAATTGAAAAATCACTATTCTAACAGTATTCATTTGAAAGTGTCCCTTTCAAAATAAGAGATTTTCAAAAATAGAAGACATGGTTAACAGCTGATTTGCATTATTTTGATTTTTGACCAGCTGTTCGCGACCCATTCTGAACGGGTCCGCTACCCACTTTTGGGTCGGGACCCTCAAGTTGGGAACCACTGGTTTAGTTTACATTCAGAGTGTTAATTATTTGTAACAACAGCAACATTCAGGCTGGATGATGGAAAATCAGTCAAACAAACTCATTATTCACAGTGTTGGTTTTTAAGAGTTCTGTCGAATCATTCTCAGAAAAAGGGGCTCAAATTCAGATTGAAAAAAGCCCTTAAGATGTATTTTTATTATTCTCTCTCTCTACCTCTGTGTGTCTTTCTTTGTGAAGGGTTAGAAGTTTTCTTAGTTTTTAACCTGTCTTTCTCACAGATGTTGTAGCTTCTTTTGTAAACACACTGCAGCTGCTGAAAGGTGAGCGGAGATAACATCTGCTGCATCCTTTCTTCATCCCGACCTGGACTGCATGTGCTTGCCTGCGCCGGCAGCATCATTGCAGATTCATGAAAAGTTTTACTTATCTAGGTCGTTTCTGACAGATCTGCACCGTTTCCCTCCCTAATCCTCATTTTCCCCAACATATAGTAGTACTTCTCGTCCCGCGTCCCTTCGTTTCAAGTGTTGAGTCTCAGCTCCCCCGTTGTCTCCCTCAGATGTCTCGCTCGTTCACTCAGACATTGAGTGAGACTTTTAGTCATGTTCACATCGCCAGTTATCGCAAATGCTTGATTAAAAAGACACTCTAGGAAAAGGATGGAGTGGATGAAATATATATATATATAAAAATCCAAACTTTTGAAACTAACAAAGTCACTTCTGTTTTTCTCCCGTTCTACTGCCTGCATTTCTTGGATATTTATGGCCTTTGCTTTTATGAAACCCTTATAGAACTTGTCATCTTGTCATTGTCAACATAAAGAAATGACACTTTTGCTTTGAATGTAAAGTAAATGCATGGGTGGAATATTGTCACTTATCAGTTTCAATGCAAATTTTTTTCCCATGATGTCTGTGGATATAAATACCTTTCCTGCAGACGGAGCGTTGACTCTTTTCTGCAGTCTAGATGAAAGATTCAAGCCTGATAGGTTTTGTGAAATATCGGTGTAAAAGCTGCCACTCAAGAGGCAGACGTGGCTACTTTCACGACACATATATGTTTTGTTGATTTTTAATGTATCCCACTTGAATCTGGCGGCGGCGCCTAATGAGCGAGACATAACTCATGTTTAACTGTTGTGTCAACAGTGCTGAAAAGGGACACGCTGTACGTTAAACTTACTCCCTCCGTCCTCATTATGGATGACTTTGCTGTAATGCAGATCAACCCTGGAGACTGTTTTCCTAATCAGCATTGACAAAGTCCTCGCAGTACATCACACCCAACCTTCAGGTGCCGGCTAATGATGCCTCTTTAATTCCTCAAGAGGAGTCGTTAGTTAATTCAGTTATTTATGGGGTCTGAAAAGAAAGACGCAGTCGGGCCTTGGATGGGAGGAATGCTTAAAGAAATGTGCCAGTAAAAATATAAATATGAAAATGTGCGGTGATTCACAGTCTGAATTATTCAGCTTGACCCTGATGCCTACTGCCACTCTCCACCAATTCCATCGCCTGAGGCAGCCCAGGTTTCCACGCTCTGTACCCTGGTCTGGGATGTTTCCAGCCCAGCATTGTGTTCATCGTTTCCACAAACAAGAGAATCTTTAACTAACTGTTCCTATGACATTTCATATGTGGGGTTTTTCTTCAAATCTTCAAATCATTATGTATTTTTTGGAAGCTTAAACTAATAATTCGAGACAAAAAGTGTTGTATTTATATATATATATATATATATGTATACATACATGCATACATACATATGAACAGCACTGCAGCAGTATACCTTATTTTAAATGCACCTCTATTTCCAGGAAATGCTATAATGCTCCCATTTTTAGAATTGTTCTGAATTTTATTTTAATTTACTTTGATTTCTAGAGACATGGTAGAACCAACTGACAATGTTTTACTTCCTCTTGACATTGACATTTTACTCACAGTGACTTGTTCCTAAACAAGTCACACTTAAGTTTAAAAACATTCCAGTTTGATTTTTTTTTTTCGTTTTTGACCAGTTAATTTGCCTGTTTGTTTGCACCACAGTTCAAGTGCATTTTTCCATCACTATCTCATTAAACGAAACAATACATTGTGCAGTGTATCAGAAATTCTTTAATTTAACTTAAATAAAAAAAAAAAAACAACCATCAAAGAAAGTACAACATATGGTGTTTAATGGAAATACAACACTGCACAATCTACTTACTAATCTACTGAAATGGATTTAATTTAATTAATATCAACAGAGACTCAGTGTTTATTAGTTTCTGTGTCTGTTAAAGCTGTAGCCAAATCATGTAGAGCTTCAGTTGTCATTTCATTGTAGTTCTTTTCATCTCCCATTGGCCCAAAACACTCATAACACACGTACTTTTGTTTTTTTTGTTTTTTCTGGACACAGAGCCCAGGTTTCCTACTGAGGAAACTCATGCCGCATAATAGTAAATTATTCTAGTAAACAGCCTTTTGGACAGTGCTGGTGTGTTTTTCCAATCCCTGTGCTCTAATCAACACATCACACAGACAGAGTGCTGTGCCCTGCTGTAGTGTCCACCCCTCTCCACTGCCTCATCACAGCCTCTCAACATGTGTCAGCGTAGCCAGCAGCCTCCATCTGTCTCCTCCAGAGCCGGCCGACCATGTGTATCCCAGAGAGCCACACAGGCTGAAGGAAACAAAAGTAAGTTAGGCCATGCATTGTTATGCCATGCAGCGTTCTCCTTGTGAACTCTATTTGGGGAGCAAGGGTACTTTTAGCAGACAGCCCGCCTTTGTTTGTGTCAGCGGCGATGAGAACCCTGGTTCGGAGTAGGAGTGGAGCTGCACGTCTGTGGATGCTGGAAGGAGATTTGTCTTCCTGAGCCCCGAGCTGACGTGCCGGGCCTTTCTGTGTTTTTTTTTTTTTTTTTTTTTTTTTTTTTAATAAAGAAGAACAAACACGTGTAAGCTCATATAAGTTCAGCTGGAAAACAAAAAGCACAGACAACAATACAGTATTTTCAAACATGCAGGAAAAACATGCACAGCTTACTGCTCTCTGACATTTGACTGTTGGAGGAAATCTGGGATTTGAGTGTGTGTTCTTATGGAGGCTCATGCTGTATATTATCCTTCAGCCTTGTTTATTTATTTATTTGTTGGTATTTTATTTTGTACGAAGTGGTGGTCTAGCTCAGTGGCCCCCAACAACTGGGTAAGGGACCTGTACCAGTCCATGGGTGAATTGGTACCGGGCCGCAGAGAAATAATGTTTCCTTTTGTCCCCATCTGTCTATTACTTCCACTTGATCCATACCCACGTCAACAAAAGAACTGACCAATAGAATGGCTAGGATTCCATCATCAATAAT
>JAFBJS010001635.1:0-25447 GCA_016785265.1 Paraplagusia blochii | reverse complement strand
TGAAAACACACACACAATGTCGAGCTCATGACCAAGATGGATGGATGTTAAGATATATTAAATACATATTGCATATACAACATTGGTAGACATAGAGGAACTATTTGTGTCACAGTATAGTCCAGTGGTTCTAGGTTTCGGTATAGTCTAGTATAGTAGTATAGTCTATGGTATAGTCTTAGGTTTGAGGTATATGTGAATCCGTACTTCTTCACCAAACCCTACTCTGATTTTATGGAAACACCATTGCATGGACCTTAGAGACCATTTAGGTTTCATTGGAACTTAATGGGCAAGAATAATATAGGGAACCGTCCTGTTCCTGTTATAAAAAGACGGTTTCATGTCTCAGTGAAAGGGAGGAGGGGGACACAAGGAAAGAACCAACTTTAAAAGACACAGAAGGAATGCTTTGTGAAGCTGGGACCATTATAATCTGGTTACCATTCACTCACCACAAATGAGAGAATACATCTGTGATGTTTCTGCAAACTTTGTTAACTAGATTCAAGCTGAATTTCTTCCCTGGAATGAAAATAATCACATTTCACTCAAGGGTATTTTATTCAGACCTGAGACAAAAGTTGAAGTCTGAAGGACTGAATCACCAGGCTGAACACGTCAATGACTCATGTGTCTGAGTTGACTTTCTAATTATTGTTTTCTAGTTCCCTCTTATTTTGGCGTTTCACTTTCCACATGTTCCTGGACCAAGGTAGAAGCCTCGAAACTCATGTCTGTTAAAAACCTCTGCATCTCTGTGCTGTGGTTGACCTTTTGGGATGGAATTTTTTTTTATTGCCTGAATCAATCAGTCCGTTCCCCCGATGTCTGAAATGATCTTAACAAAAGTGCAGACATCTTTGTTTTTGAGTACAGTGTCAGTGAAAGCTGGTTGTGTGTTATTCAAGCTCTAGTGGTACAGGAATGACAAATGAGTCCAATCAGCAGGGAACACCTTTGATGTAATTGCCAAGTTTTACATTTCAGTGGGAGAACTCATTTTTCAAGGACACCTTCCCTGTCATTTGCTGAATTCCTTCGACGAGATCAAAAAGGAGCTTGTCGTCCATTTTACTCATCTAGAGCTTCTGTCCAAGTGGAGGAGAAATGACCAGAATATATCCATTCATTCACCCATTCATCCTCTAAGGCTTAATCCTTTTAAGGGCCTCAAGAGACCCCTGAACCAGAACCGATCCCAGCAGTCCCTGCGTGAGGATGAGGGTGGACATAAAAAGACTTACTGTAGAGACAACAGGAGGTCTTGGTGGACGACCATCCACCAATGTGGAGCCAGAATAGTCCCAAGAAGAACACACACGCAAGCACGGACCCACGAATGTGTTTTGGGAAATTCAAAAAAGAGTTTTAACAATAAACAATTCTAACAATAAGCACGAGTGTTAAAACATTTCACACATGAAAATATGAACATGGAAATTTGAGACGCTTCTTGCGCTGACCAGATTTGCATGCTTAATTTTTGTACATCGGTCCATCAGCAGCCAATCAGAAGACAAGATATATGTATATATATGTAAGTTCCAATCATGCTTAGGGCTGTTTGCGTCCAGTGGGCAGTGTCATATGGGTGGCAAGTGTGGAGATTGCTTCTCCCGCAACCTGATAAGTGAATGATAGTAAATAAAGGTAAACATCTTATTACAATTATATGCCGTTTCATACCTGTTTGTAAAAGTTTTTTGTTTTTTTTGTAAAACAGTTATGAACCAAAGAAGGTTAAATAAAAGTGGACGTTGAAGTCAAACTAATAAGGTACAATGACTCTCCATTTCCTCGCAGGTCAACACCGTCACCACAGGTTGCAGGTGGTCAAGCAAGATCCAGAATAAGGTCATCCACGGTCAGATCCTATGATTATAGATGCTTGACACTAATTAATAAATCTATCTGAAGGGCAGCCATGAGCCGACCTCTGGCCAAACACCAAATTGCCGATCAAAGTAATCTAAAGAACGAGAAGGAGGTTAAAAGTACACATGTGTTGATTTTAATTTTCTGTATAACTTTTAATTCATTCATTCAACTTCAACTTCATCCACCAGGCGACACACTGTAAGCCTTCCCGTAGGTGGAGGTCCAACTGGTAGTTTAATGGGTTGGTACGGTGCTACACTCAGACCAGCTCAACCTGGTATCTGGTGGATTTGAATACTGTGGAGCCAAGTCCACTTCCTGAACTGCTGAGCTCCAACCGCTGTCCTTCTTTGTAACTTCTCCAACCTAATGTTAAGGACTGGGACAGGGAGCTGAGGACATACTTTGGATGGTCAGCTAATTTATATCTATTGACTATGTGCAGGAAGTCGGTTCACGTTTATTTGACACACAAATGTCACAACTGTGTATGTGGTCCAACAAATATTTAAGGTTTGGAGACTAACCTGAAACCTACTTCAGGACCTTTAAGTCCTTCTGTGGTCAGTCCATATGTCTGGGACTGATCATAAAAGCCTCCCTTCATGCTTTGGTCCAAATCTATCTCTAGTGTACAGCTTCTGCAGTCTGAGGCAGATCTGCTGCGTCCGTCTCAAAGGGCAACAACTGGAGACAACTGTAGAGACAATCCTTTTGCTGTATTGTCCTCCTATTGACCGTTGTCCTCCTCCATTGAGACACTTTTTGGCTCCATTATTTACTTTGGTCTAAAGTAGTTTCCAGTGGGCTCACAACCTACAAGAAAGAACGGTGTGTGCAGTGTGATTTGGGTGACACTCATGGAGACGGCTGCCCCCAGGACCTGGTCATGGACAAGTTGGTGAAAATGAATTGATAGAATCTTCTTCTTCACCTTCTTCGTCTTCTTCTTCAGCTTCTTCTTCGGCTCATTCCTTTTCTCAGGGGTTGCCACAGCAAGTCAACAATTTCCATCTCCTCCTGTCCCCCCCTGTCCTCTGTATCCTCAACTTTAACTCCAACCACCTCCACCCTCCCTTACTGCATCCATCAATCTAGAATAAAATTAAGAATTTACTGTAAATCCTGATTTTGTAGAAGTTTAGATGAGTGGTCAGGAGTTTGGTTTTGCAAATCGTCTCAGAAACTTATTGAATGTCTGACACCTGGAGGATTAGGTTTATGGTTCCACCGAGGCACAAACTATGGATGTAAAGTATGTACGGTCGACATTAAAACCCCAGCATTATGTTCAGTGATACAGACGTTTTTACTGTGATATCACCTCTAGATGATGTTGGATTCCCAAACGAACTGACAAAGGAATCAAAAATTAAGAACAGGATAAAACATAGAGCGGTTAAAGTGTTTAACCCCCCAAAAAATAACCTTTGGAAAGCAATTCTCAGTTTCATTTTACTACTTTACAACTTAGTCACATCCAATTACTGTTATTCAACTTCTCTACACTGTTCCTGAGCCTCACAGCTGTTGAAAACAATAAGTAAAAGAGCAGGGTGCACGGCCCGCTAATGTGACTGTTTCATTCGATTTAAAAAAGCAATATTCAACCCAGCTATTTAAGTAAGCATTGCTGATACACCTCAGGGGCATAACGATGGGTATTATCTACCAAACAGAGCTCCATCTGGCAGACATTCATATTTTCATTTTGTTCCAGATTCTTTCTTCCCCCCTTTTCTCTTTCTCCTTGGTATTTGTTTTGTTGAAAAGAGGATTAAAAAAAAAAGAAAAACACACCTCGTGATTTTGGCTTGTGAAAGTTTGCCTTTGAACGCAGCAGCACCTGATCTCCGGCTCTTATGCTGTGTACTGTTTTCTTATCTGATGTCTTAAACGCATCAAGGTTGTCTTCAAACCCATTCAAGCAATATTACATACACTGCAGCCAGTTAAATCCTCCCGAGAATAAAAACAGGGGATTTCTCTAAAGACTTAATTGGCCATTCACAAGAGAATTTGATTGCCGGCTGGGGAAACATAGTCGAGATTGTAGCCTCTGTGCAGGCCTTTAAACAGAGCTGCCACATCTGTGGTGGCTCTGCCACGAGTGGGGGCTGGGGCGGGGGTGGGGGCAGCCATTTTTCATGCTTTTTTAGCATCACAGACCTCACTGGAGTCCTCAGTCAGTCAAACCACTGAGTCTTAACCAGTCTTAACCAGAACCAAATAAACACCGGTCCCCAGTTTTGCATTTGTACAGTGTTAACATTCACTTTGCATCAGAATATCTTTTGCCAAATGGTTCGTTTTGGAACAGAAACTGTATTTCAACATATCTGGTTTTGGTTCCGCCGTAAGATTGATGTTCCTGAACCAATTAGAACAGTGATTCTTAACCTTGTTGGAGCTACCAAACCCCAAAGTTTGGCCAAAGTTTGATGAAGATGCCCGATAATTTAAAATATCAATTTTTGAAAGAAAGTCCAGATGGAAATACTGTTTTATATTCACGGTTATTAACACTTTCCTTTTTTTCTATTACAGATTTCAACATTGGAGCCAACAGATTTGTTAGAGCGCCACCTTTAACATCCTCATCCAATTCATCTGCTGTGTTCACTGTGGACTGAGGTAAGTTTGAATCATTTATTTAAAACTTATTTAAAGTTAATGAATAAAATATACAGATGTTAAAAAACAACAACAACAAAAAAAAGAAACGGAAAAACTGAGTATACAATGGATGTAAACTGTCTCAAACTCAGGCTTGGGGACCAGACGTGGTCTGCAGTGATAATATATTTGGCCTGTGAGATCTTATCAAACGTTGTTGGCCCACCAGTATATAGACCAGACCTGACCAAACTACGGCCCGAGGACCAGATGTGGACCGTTTGATATTTTCATCTGGCCCGCTCAACTTTCCAAAATGATACTTTCAATTTATTTTGTCATTATCCCTCTTTTTTTTCTTACATTGTCCACATTTTCCCAAAGTAGCGTAGAAAAGGCTTAAAGGTGTTTTTTTTAGCAATTCACCCTTTATTGCAAGACTTTTATTTTGTAAATTTTCTCAGTTCAGACAAATACTCTTGGTCCCTGTCTCAGGACCCAATGTGACATTGAGTCAAAATTATTTGGCTGATATAGATAATAGTAAATAATAATATTAATAATAATAATATTATCATATTAAGCTTTGTTTATTTCAGATCCAGTTTTTACGCAAAACTAAAATTTATTAGATTAAGATTGTCCCACAAGTTTTAGTCCCAGTTGACTTTGACACCTCTGACCATCATCATCATCATCATCATCATATAGTTCTTCCTCTCCTCCATCATGCTCTGCTCCACAGTCTCAATAACCCAGCAGGCTGTGGTGCAGCAGTATAAACTTTTATTCCAGCTTGTGTTTTTACTCTTTGTCAATGAACGACATGAATAAATTTATTATGCGTTCAGCCTCCTCCTCCTCCCACTGCGATCTACTCGGCCGGCACAAACGGCACTGCCACTCTAGTCACCTTGAAATTTCCTCTGCTATTTTCCAATTAAAAGCTTAATAGCCCCGGAGAGGGGCTTCACGTGGGGAACTTCAGCGCCCCCATTCTCTGCAGAGAAGCCGCGCAGCCTCCGATCCCATTATGTGCTTGAATAAACCCTTTTTTTACGGTCGGGACTGGGGCCCGGCTTTGTCCGGTGTTATGTTTCAATGCCCTCTATTAGAGGAGCAGAAGGGACACATCAGCAAGGCCGCGCACACATGTACTCACCTAATCATCTCAGTCATGAACCACAGTGTGTGTGAGAGTGTGTGTGTGTGTCGATCTCCAGCCTGGACCAGGAAATATGTCAACAAAGCCCTGACTGTTCTGGAACACGGACTGAAGACATTCTCAGTTAGAGAGAGACAAAAACAAACAGCGTTCACTGACTTATTGGACCACATTCTATTATCAAAACTGGGGGTTGTGGCCCATAAGTGAATCACACAGGGGTTTCGGAGGGTCATGGGTGACTGGTGAACAGGAAACTGCTTTGTGATTTTCTAGTCGTGTTGACAAGTCAAAGCTACTTAGACTGCGGTGTACCATACGGTGGCATATAATTAACTCCATGCCCTATTTGGGGGACTCATACCCTACATTGGGAACATGAAATACTCTATATATCTAAACGGTAGCACAAAAAATCTTCAGCATAAAGATGACATTTTTAGAGCAATATTTGGTTAAACCAGGGGTCTCAAACTCAATTAAGTTGAGGGCCAACACCCACACTATCATTTCACTGAAGGGCCACGTCAGCTTTCAGTGTTTAATACAAAAGAAAAAAGTAAATAGAAAATCAGTTTCCCATAAATTCTGTGTAATACAACACTGAACCAGAAGGAGAACTATAGGATTTACCATAAAATGTGGAGAACAAATCTATAAAATATTATAAATTCAACTTTCACATCAAGGCAGGGGCCACGAAATATCGTTCCACGGGCTGCAAATGGCCCACGGGCCGTGATTTTAAAACGCCTGTTTTAAAGTATCAACTTGGATAACAATAAAATGAATATTAACTTATAATATCATACAATGTGAATGAAGGCATTGGGCATACGTTAATGCTATAATGATATTAATATTATATCATTTTAAATAATATTTTAATTTTATAATCTATTTCTTGTTTAAAACAAAATTTGCATTTGCTGCACATGATAAAATGTAAGATAACTGCAAAAAACCTTATTTCTAAACTGCACATTTCCTGAATTTGCTTTCTGTCAACAAAGCATTTCTTTTTTATATATATTTATTTGTTTTTTATTTAATAGGGGCTGTTTATAATGAGAGAAATTAACAAGGAACCTCAGGATGTCTGCAGTCAGTGGACACTTTGGACACTTAGATTCCAATCTTTTAAACCGGTCTGGTAGGAGAAAATTATAGGCTGTGTGCACTTGAGAATCCCTTGTTGTGTGCATGCACAGTTACTTCGGGTAGGAAGATTTTATAGGTGGCAAAATATTTCAGAACACCTGAAATGTCGTTTTATTAAGAGGTTTTTATCTACCACGACTTAACGAGAGGTCTGTGGAAATAGTACGAGACATTTAACCAGTCTGTGGCGCAAAAAAAGGTTGGGGAAGGTTCTAAAGAACTCAGGGAGAACCTCAGGTGATCTGGTCCTGGTCTTCACAGTTCTCTTCACCTTCTTTTTTTCCTCACTTCAATTTCTCTCTTGGATTTTTTGGCATCGTGCACGCGCTTTGACGCGAGTTTCAGCCTTTGGTTACTCCTCTCCATAAGAGCGTGTCAGGCTGATGCGTCTCAGTGCTGTCAGAGCAGAGGAGCTGGAACCACGCAGCCACCCTCACCTCCCTCACCTCCCTCACCTCCTCCTGTCATGCAGCAGCAGCCTCCACCTCCACCTCCGTCTCCGTGACCACAGCACCAACACCTCCTGTCTGCGCCTCGCTCCTCCACACGCGCTCTTCTGCGTCCCTCGCCCGGCACCATGAACGGCTACGGTTCTCCTTACCTGTACATGGGGGCTCCGGTGTCTCAGCCCCGGGCCCCGCTGCAAAGGACCCCGAAGTGCGCCCGCTGCCGGAACCACGGCGTGCTGTCGTGGCTGAAGGGGCACAAACGTTACTGCCGCTTCAAGGACTGCACCTGCGAGAAGTGCATCCTCATCATCGAGCGGCAGCGGGTGATGGCGGCGCAGGTGGCGCTGCGGAGGCAGCAGGCCAACGAGAGTCTGGAGAGCCTCATCCCGGAGTCCCTCAGAGTGCTGCCCGGCATCGGCATGGCCGGGTCCGGGGAAGGGAGCCAAGGAGCCGCGGGGAGTTCGGAGGAGCTGGACCTAAGGTGGAGCAGCTCGGAGCCGGTGCAGGCCGCGGCCCCGACATGTACAGGTAGAAGTCAAACTACTGCAAGAGTTGAAGAGAACAAACGGAATTTATTCTTGTTCTTGTGTTGTTTTGTAAAAAACGGATTTATAAAAAAAGTTTTATCAAATACAGAAACAAAGGAAAATAATTCAAAGATGTAACCCAACCAAAAACAGCTGTTTAATTGAAGTATAAAAGGAGGAAATATGTAAAAATATATATATTATTTGTAAATTTTATTTATCATCATATATCTGAATAAACAAAACTTCCTGAACAGTAAAAAGTAACAAATATTTATTTGTTATGTTTATATAATTAGTAATTCGCCGATTTCGGTTGTTAAAGTCTTTTTTTGAAAAATCTAATTCCTAATTGAAATAAATCTTTAATGGCTGGAAAAAAGATTAAAATGTAATTTTTAGAAAAAAATTTTGTTAAATTATTCTGGTTCTTTTAAAATTAAATACAAACATTTGATGGCATGGATAATAAGAATAAAATAAACAAGTAACGAAAATTAAATTCAATTATAATTAATAAATTATGTTATAGTTGTCATCATACATTTTTCGCAAATGATTCAAATATTACAGAGATTCAAAGATCGGTTTATTTCAACAATTATATTAAGTTTCTTATTTTTTACTGTAAACAATAATACAATTTTATCCGACGTTGATTTAACGATTAATTTGTGAATTCGTTTTCACAGTTTTTTTTTGGCCAAAGTTAATTCATATTTTTTCTAAAATAAAATATATTTGTTATATTCTATTAATGATGACTTGAGGCAAATAAAAAACCTTTCACATCTTAGTGTATTGATATAAAAAGAAAAAAACACAATATTACATTATTGACATTATTGAATAAATGTTATTAAAAACCAGTGCAGATTAAACAAATAATTCACTGGAGTAAAATACTGTCAGTCTGTTGTGTCAGAATAAAACTTTTTTAATTGAAGAAAATTAAGCAGCAGCAATATAATAAATAAATAAACAGGGAGAAAATCCTGAGTCATCAAGGAGAGAGGAATAATATTGTCAAACATACATGCATTTTAAATAATATTGTAAAGATTGTTTGAAGAAGACAGTGAAAAATGTTAAATACATTAAATTAAATTCAACTCTTTTCTATCCGTGCTGAGGCCTTAGATGACTTCCATCTCCAGTCGACAGGTCAAGTCTGCTGGGATCACAATATTTCATCTGGGCTCAACTTCAGATAGCAAATACCTGCTTCTTCAGCCCTGCAGGGGGCGCACCCAACATATGATAAAAAAACTACAGTTTGAGTCCTGAGGCATTTGTTAAACCCTCACAGAAATGTTTACAGATGCTGTGGTATTTAACTAGTGTTCATTCAGGTCCCCTTAAATTTCCGATGAACATCCTGGGTCCGTGGACCTTCAGTTTGACACATGTTGTGGGATTAGATCATTCGTGTTTTTAAGAAAATAAAACATGTCATCGTCAGTGCCAATTAGCTGAGTTAAGCTAAAGTTGCGGAGGTTCAGTTCCTTCAATATTTTGGGCTCAAAGCAGCCAAAATAAATCGTAACAAAATAGATAAAAAAAATAGTCACAGTTTCTTCCGAGATTTAAGCAAAAGTAACAATTTAAGAAAAAAAGGGAGATGTCTGATAATAGCGACTGACCAATGATATGGCTGTGATATTGGCATGTTATGAAATATCTGTATAAATGTTATGGGGTTTTCTTTGTATAATTGAGTAAAAGTTGGAGTCACTAGATGGCAGCATTGCAGCGCATTTATTAAACTTTACACATACAGTACCTGTACAGGGGTTTGTACAGAATAATAAAGAAATACATATTTTTCTCTACTGGACCTAAATTTTTCCATAACCTTCCAGAGCCGACAGAGGACGCCACTGACGAGGTGTCTGGAGGTGAAAACGGCGGCAGCTCCAGTGAGAAGGAGCAGGAAGCCGTCAGTTCTCCGGAGGGATCCAAACCGAACACCTGCTACTCCCCGGAGCCTCCAGAGAGTCCTTCCAAACCCGAGGAGAACCGGTACAGTGTTCCCAAAGCCGCAGCCCCCGAGAAGGAAACCAAATGTGAGAGTCCCCAGAAGTATCCCGTCACCTCCGGGGAGCAGAGCGTCCTGATCGAAGGCCTGGCCGGATCCATCAACCTGCCCTTCAGCCTGCGGGCCAACAGGCCTCCGCTGGAGGTCCTGAAGAAGATCTTCCCCGCCCACAAGCCTCCGGTCCTGGAGCTCATCCTCCGAGGCTGCGGCGGGGACCTGGTGGGGGCCATCGAGGTGCTCCTGTCCAGCCGCAGCGCTGACAGCAGCGCGCACACGCACAATGACGCGCACTCGGACGCGCTGGTGCTGCCTTCAAACGGACACCTGTTCGAACACACTCTGGGCTCCTACCATCCCGTCACCACCTCCGCCAAGTGGTCGGTGGGCTCTGCGTTCAGGGTGCCCGAGTCCCTGCGATTCACCTCTGACACCGCGTCAGGCGTGGTCCCCACGGGGCCCCTGGGTGTCCCCCTGCAGCACCCGTCCTTCCCCCAGCCCACCCGGTACCCGCTCATGCTGCGCAACTCGCTGACCCGCAGCCAGGCCAGTCCTTTCGTGCACAACGACGTGACTCTGTGGAATACCATGGCCCTGCAGCAGCAGTACCAGCTCCGATCCGCGGCCCAGTACGTGTCTCCCTTCTCCCCCGCCAACCCCGCCGGACCCGCGAGCTCCGTGTTCCGCAGCTCCCCCATCCTCGCATCCAGAACCACGGAGGAGCCGCGCATCAGCATCCAGGAGGAGAACTGCACGCTTGGGCCCAAACCGGGCCTCTACTCCCCGGATGAGGAGTACGAGGAGCGGTCTGACTCCTCAGACTCCCGCATCCACAACTCGTCCTCCTAAAAGAACCTAATGATGAGGATGGACTAAGGCCCGGAGGTGTTACACTGGAAATACACTGTGTGTGTGAGAGTGTGTGTGTGTGAGTGACTGTGAGAGGCTTGACCAAAAACATCAAAAACAAACAAAAAAGAACAACAAACAAATAAACAAAACCGGTTGAATGTAACTGACCTTTATTTTGAAAATCCCTCGTCAGCATGTTACTGTTGTGGAGTCTGTAAAAATCACTGCATGTTTAAAGGAAGCCAAATAAATGTGAGTGTCCAAATGGATCAACCTGTTTCCTTCAGATTTACACCTGTAATAATGACTTTAATATAGAATTAATATATTTATTATTAAACGAGACCATTTACTGTTGGAGTCACTGGTGTTTATTCTAATTATTATTATTATTATGTTTGGTTATTCAACAAAAAAAAAAAATAATAATGCGTTTTCATTCTTACTTTGACATTAAGTTAAAAAACGAATAAACTTTACAATTCTTTTGTATTACACACACACACACACACACACTCAGACACACACACACACACACACATATATATTTATCATATCTACAGTGTGAAAAGGAGGCATGTACCTTAACACCACAGGCCATTGTTAATGTCAGATTATAATAAAATTAACAACTGCATATCAGTTATTCACACTTTCATTTATTTTGTTCATTTATCCATTAAATATGGGTTCATTTGCAAAGTCTTAAAAAAACAATGAATCAATGGAGCTGAAAATTTGCATTAAATAAAATTCCTAACTATTGAATATTAGTCAAATTACTTTAGAATATGTCTGATGAATAAAAGATATTAATTCAAGCATGCTGAAAATAGAAAGATAATAAAAATAATCCTATTGTTGTTATTCTTCATTTTCTTCTGGAGTTACTTGACCGGAACTTCAATGTATTTTGTGTCAAACTCAGCCCCGACATCGTAAAGAGAAGAAAAAACATTAACGTATTGTAACCATATATTTTTCGGCTACAAAAATATAAATAAAATGTTTTTTTCTTTGCACTTTGAATAGAAATAGCCTTGGTTTCTATTTCGTCACCTGTCTTAACGGAGGACCTGCAGCCGAGCGCGAGATCACCCGCTCTGAAGTATAACAAATGCTGCCCTCTTGTGGTAAGATTGTACCAATGTTTACATTTTTAAATCATTTCATTTTCCTACTTATGCCATTTACACACACTGAAAAGAAAGAATTAGAAAAAAATAATTTGTGTTGTTTATGTTTTGTACTTGCTTTTAACTAATTGATGGATAATTTAAACCAAAGTCCATTTGATGGACGTGAAGGCACCTTCCTTGATCTAATTCCATATTGACAGCATTAACTTCTCTGCATAAACTCTTATAGTATAACTAAGTTTTCTGCAGTTTGAAGTCAGGCTACAGAGGCTTTTGTCTGACACCTAGTGGACAAAAGTGGAATATCACGTCCCGAGTAAAATTACAGCAGTAGATATTTGCAAATGAATTTAATAGTAAGAATAATAATTATAACAGTGTTACGATTAGTAGCAGGTAAAAGATAAATAAATAAAATTATTTTCATAATGAAATACATTTATTTCTCCGCTTTTCTCCACATAAATAGAATTAAGAACATCTCTAACCCTAATACTGGGTCGGGACCTGGTTTCCCTGGCGGGACAGACGGTTCGTGACTTCTTCGTCAACGATGTTCACCCGGCACATCGTTCTACTTCCACCTGTTGAGCCCGTTTGGCCAGAGGTACGAGTCACTGGTACTTCTGTGTGTCAGTGGTCTTTCGCTGAAATGACCGCCGTTTTACTGCCACAACTCGTTCAAAAAGGCCGGAAATCGACTTCATAATTTCTGAATATTAAGCTAACGATAGTCTGACCAACGAGGCTAAAAAAATAATATAATTTTTCCAAAACCTCAGCCAAACTTTGGTGACTTCACTAGGCAATAAACGAGGTTACAGTGATTTAGCCGGCTAGGCTACTGTAATAAGGAACTGTCCCTGAACGCATCATCACTTTCTTGATTGAACGGTGGGATACCACCGCCATGTTGGCCGCCATGCACTCAAAAAAATAAATAAATAAGCATAGAAAACAACAGAAAATCATAGTGAAGGTATATTTATGTATGTATATGTATATTTATTTATGTGTTGACCTCCCTGGTTAAACTGTTAATGTAATGTTAACTAGCAATAGTTTGCGACCAGTTCTATTATCAGACGTCATCAAACTTTAGGGCACAACTCTGCTGCTGCTGCTTCCCACCAAAAAAAAAAAAAAAAAAAGTTGTTGGCGTTGTCGTCATGACAACTGCAAGGCAATATTGTCAGATTTTTCTGTTTTGGAATACGTTCTCAGAAAATACCTCTGCAGGGCATGCTGGGAACCCTCGGTCCCGCAGGTGCCAGGTTAATGAAGGATTAATGATAACGTATTTTACCATATTTGACATAAAAGAGAGCCATAAAACTCTAGAATGGCATCGGAGGTGGTCTAGCGGTTTAGGAAACAAAGTTGTTGCATCGTCCCACTGACCCACAGAACTATGGGCTCAGCACCCACAGGAAGGCCCACAGTATGGAGAATTGTGATTTGGGTGGAGGTGGTGGAGACGAAGACTAGAATATTATATCCAGCTACATATAGGCCTGTTAGCGTTCTTCTAAATAGAAAAAAAAATGTTGTCTATTTGTGAAGTTAGCATTTGTGGAAATACAGATAACATCCTGTGTTTAATACACAGGCAATGTTTAATTGTTGAGTTCAGGAATTAAAGCTAAAACTCAATCATAAAAAAATCTTACTTCCCCTGTAATACCTCCTTAAAACCACTAGAGGCCACTAACATGGCCAAACATTATAGAATATTTACATTCTTACAATTTGTTAAAAGTCCATCCATCTATCCGTCTAAATATGAAAGAATGTGGTAGAGATGGTGTCCCTCTGACACCTCCACAGCTGAAGGACACGTCCCACTGTTTGTTGCACATCGTCCAGCAGAGGTCAAGGCGTCAGAGTCCATCAGACAGAGACAAATGTTGTCACGGCTGGTTTTGTCTTCAGCTGCATGTGTTGTTGCTCCATCAGAGGCTAATTAACATAACAGGGTGTCCCGGTGTCCCACACTGCTGTGCTGTCTATACACAGCTCCTGTTACACTTTACTGCTGACACAGCGGGACACTTCCAACAAGACGCTGTTGTTTCAATCAGCAGCAAACGTAAACTACAGCCTGTGTGAGAAAGTGTCAAGAAGTGTCTCTGTTTGTTTGTCCAGGTTGTGGTCATTAACCATCAGGGCCAACCTGTTATCAATCAAACACTGTCCAGTACCGTCCTTGCAATGAGGATTTCCCCTTAAGTCCTATATGGAAAAGTACTATAGCGGTGTAACCCAACATCTGGGCCGTGGCCCGACAGTGGTCCATGGGTCAGTCGGTTCCTGGCCCACATTAAAAGTAAAACGCTCTGAATAAAAGTGTCTGACAAATGTATCGCGATGTCATTACTTCCTAGTGGTTAAGGAAGCAGACTTAGGTCCTCAAGGCCCAGGGTTTGAATCCCTCACTGCCAAGTTACCACTGAGGTGCCCTGAACATGGTATCGTCCATCGTCGACTCTGTCTTACCTCTAGCTTCCTTTCAGGCTTGTCCCTTTTTTCAGGAGTTGCCACAACGAGCCAACAATAACCATCTCATGGACATATGTCCACTGTCCCTCCTCTGAACATGTCCTTACCTATGTCCATGTCTTACCTACATCCCCATCCTTCTTTAAAGGTCTGCTCGGACTGATAACACTTCATACATTACCGCTAAATTGAAACCCCAGAGCAAAATGAACAAAAAGAAACATCTGAGTCAGTGAGACACAAGAAGAGCCTTGATCTTCAAAGAAGAAGAAAGCTACGTTTAATGGACAATTCCATGAGTCCTAGTGAAAAAAATGGATTCATTCAGACAGGTTGTTTCCACACACTCAATTTATGTTGCTAGCGGATTTCTAATGAGGTGATGAAGACTTCAAAACTGCTTCACCACGTTCCTAAATTTCCTTTTGAGATCAACACAATATGTGGCATTGAATGGAACTGCGTTCTGATGTAAAAGGCGGACGCAACTTTCCGTGGATGCTGCTGTAAAAGTTGCATAAACAGTTGCTTCATTTTATCAATGGACGTTTCGTGAAAACATTTGTTTCAAACATTTAAGCAAGTCTTGGCGGTGGCGGACAGTTGATTTAAAGGGTAATGGACACTTGTTTCGTTGGTCGTCTGCCAACAGCTGAATCCACTCAGTAACACTTCAACCCTTATTGATGATCTGCAGAAATACCCAGATGGAAGTGGGTTTGTTAGAACTTAACCCCCAGTTATGGCCAACATCCAGGATTCTTTCAATGTTCCTTAAATCCCTGTTTTCTGCCAGGATTCCTGCAAAGAAACAAAAACTGTCCCCAGTGATTCCTTCAAATCTCTTCCAAAAACCCTGGACTCTTCCCAGACCTCATGTAACACCTTCAGTGAATAAAGAAATGGAGGAAAAGACAAGAGGTTTGTGTTTATGGACCAATCATGGAGGAAGAATCTGAAGAAACTCCATCTGGACCTGGAGAGGAATCCGCTTTAACACTGACCTCAGGACTCCCGGAGATCCTGACACACCGTGTCTTCTAGAATAACTGGAATTCCTTCCACAGACCCTGACATCCTAAATGACTCATGGAAATCCGTTCAAGCACCTCCTCAGCTCCCCCCGTCAGCTCCTCTGTAAGGAGGCGGCGTGGACACAGACAACACATTTCACCTGGAGGATCCAGGGTTCTCCTGTTGGACCATTAGGGCTACTCCTGGGATCAAAGCATTCCTGGTGTGGAAACCGCAGCCTGGGGTGGTATGTCGTAACCCCCGCAATAAATTAAGATGAAGTGGCAAATAAAGCTGCACCTGCAGGAGCAACGTCTTCACCTCCAACACATGGAGAAACCGTTAGAGGAGGAACTGCAGTGTTGAGGAGATGAAACAGCCGCACGGCCTCGTCTCAATTCTTCCACTGAGATGTTCTTCTCATCCACAGTTCTGTTGATGACAAACATCAGGATTTTTATTGTGAAATTGAGGGTTGCACATTTGCCAGTGACCTAAACAAGATCCAAACTCGTGGCCCGTGGGCCATTTGCGGCCCATAAAATTATATTTTGCGGCCCCTACCTTTAATGTGAAAGTTGAAATTTATAATAATATTTTATAGATTTGTTCTCCACGTTTTATGATAAATCCTTTAGTTCTCAAAACCCTGCTGGTTAAGTGTTGTATTACACTTTCACTGAAAGCTGATGTGGCCCTTGATGTGGTTTAATGAAAGTGAGGGTGGTGGCCCTCAACTTATTTAACTTTGAGACCCCTGTTCTAGCCAGTACAGTATAGACCAGACATGGGCAAACTAAGGCCCGGGGGCCGAATGTGGCTCGTTGAGCTTGTAGATGCGGCCCGCCAACCTTGTCCAAATTAAGAGTAGCAACATCACAGTGAAAATGTAGCATTTTAGGATTTATACATTTACTTACACACTTTTACACACCATATATCTAAGTTCAGACCCTGCTTTTGACTCCGCCCCCTGTGTCCAATTTTAGGACCAATTGTGGCCCCTGAGTTAAAAAGTTATAAGTTATTTATTAGTATTGGAATTGTTGGACATAGTCGTTGATGTCCTGTTGACTAATTGATCAGGCTCTTCTGTCCCGCTCTCTGATTGGCTCAGTCATCGTAGCATCTCCGCTAATCTGTCGACCACTCTTGTGTTCACTTTCCTAGTATTTCTTCAATTTCTTCACCATTACCCAACTTTACTCTCATTTAACTCTGTGGGAAAGAGTGATACACTCCTTAATATCAATAATAACCTTGCGAACTATTTATTCCAGAATTTTCTTTTTTCCCAACTGTGCACTCTTGGAACAAAACTACCGCAATACATGGGGGGTCACAGCAAATGTAAATCGATTCATTAAATTGTTTTTTTAATATCAAAAAAGAAACATTGTAACGGGCCAGTTGGGAAAAGTTGTTACAATACAGCAGAAAGGTCAGCAGTTTGATTCCCAGTGGAAACAATCATGTTTTTTTTTTATCTCATCTGAGGAGGGACTTTTTGTGTTTAACTGTCAAAATGGATTTAAAAAAACCAATATTCCAGCTGTGGTGTGAATAAACAGTGTGACACCTATGAACACCCACTGGTATTTTCCCTTTTAAAGAGTGCAGGTAACAACAGAGGGTGTAGGTCCTGGGGCTGTTGTTGTCAGTTGTTTGTAAAGGACTGTGACTGGACCGTGGTCTCGTCAGTTCCCATGAACCTCAGCTGCTACTGAAAACATTCTGTGACGACACATTATTTATTAAATTTACTTTTTTTTTTGTTGGTGGTGCACTACAAAAAAACAGAGGAGTGATACTGTGGGTGGAGGTGTTTTGTTGTTGTAAGACACTGTGAGAAAAACAGAGGTTTTTACAGATTCAAGGCTAAAATTCTTAAATTAAAAAACTAGAATTCTTCTAATATGACTTGTCCTGGGTGGATGTTCAGAGACAAAGGTGAAGGGCGTAGTCGAACTCCGGGCTGGTTTATTGTTTTGTGCAGAACTCTCCTGCTGACAGGGTGCTTTTGAAAAGGTGTGATTGTTGTGAAAACACTCTTATCAACTCACTCCTCCTGCTGGAGGACAGACTGTAGCAACCTGCATGACACATTTATCACCTGTCTGTCTACTGTGTGGACGGTGATCCACGCTGAGACATTCAGACACACCACAACCTGCACGTTTCTCCGCCACCTCTGATAACCATCTGGATCGGTTGGAGTTTTTCGATGCCAGATCTTCCCACAGTCACACAGTCACAGCATACACTATGTTTCTAACTCTGACCAAGTAACTACTGGTTCAACAACGAATCTGACACAGTTGACATTTTTACGTAAGAAGAACAAACAGAAAACAAAGCAAAATTGAGCGGGAATAGTCTGCTGAATGTGCTGTAAATTTAATTAATTGTGAAATTAACCCTGAAACTGATTAGGAAAATAAAACAACCTCCTGTTTTGTAAATCGTTTTGTTTCCCATCAGCTCAGAATCTGGTCTTTACTGCCCAGTCATCATAAATATATAAGAAAACATATAACTTGTGAGACAATACAATATTTTATAATTTTATAAATAATAACGAAAAAATTCTTGTTAGCTTATCTCATATCGGATCGCCAAGTTTCTTAGCCCTGAATTAAATATTTACCTTTATGTCAACTACAGGTTGGTTAATGACCAAGAAGTTAAAGTTATCTCCACCACTAGATGTTGCTGCCTTCAACAAAGCGGACTCCATCTGCTTCTCCTTTCACTCTGACTGCGTTCCCTGTTCTTTTCCCCCAAACAAACAACACTGTTTGTCATTTAAATGAATGGGTCGTCTGGAACAGTCACTGATTGTTAGTTAAAATCACTAGGGTTTTTAACCGTCACAGTAGATTGCTGTATCATTATTTATTTATAGGTGATAAAGAGATTAAATGTCAAATGATGCGTCTCATTTACATCATAAAGACGTCCACATGATAAGACTTGGCCGTCTTCAACCTGAGGCCCATTTCCTACCCTTAGAATGGTGCCACCTGTACATGTGTGCAAAGACTGCAATCGTGTCCAAAGTTTTTTGCTACCCGCTGACATACTTTGCGACTGTTTGTCATATAATTGTACTTTTATGTAACTAATGTACCATAAAAAAAACTAAAATACCCACAATGTACCAAAAATACTTTCACAATAGATTCCCACCAAAGGTAGGAAAAAACTATAGGTAGGACAAAACTTCAGAACACCTGACCAGGGACAGCAGTTTATCAGATAGCTGCGCCAAAAATTAAAATAGTATAATAATAACAAAAATATTAAGATAGCAAATAGCTAAACAAAATTTAAAAAATGTATAAAAAGTAAAAAAGGTAGGACGCAAAAAGAAAAAATAAGAAAAAAGCTATAGTTTATAGTCAAAAATGATTGAAATATGTAGATAATATATAAAGATATATATTTTATTAAATTAAAAAAATATGTAAAATTCAATATAAAACGAGAAAAAAAAATCAATAACATTTCAAAAAAGGTAGAAGATGACATTGTTAAGATACTTTGGGATTATGGACATTTTTTAATCTTTGTCAATGAGTGTATGCTGTTGAAGTTTTTTTTTTACTAGAGAACTGACTCATTAGTACTTTTTTCCCGCCTGACTGTACTGTGGACCAGTGTTTATACAGTACTCATAAAAAGAGTGTTTTTAAAGAGCTAAAGTAAACAGCTACAGTTACATCGATATACTGCTCTTTTCTGTTTAGTAAACTTCCAGACAATCGCCCAGTGTTAAGTGAACTTGTTCCTCAGGTGAAGTGTTGAGAACCTGCCCTACAGGAGAACGGAGTAACTGCTCCCCATCCTATTGGTGGCTTCGAGCCCGGCGGCAGCCAATCAGAGCGCAGAGAGCGCGGAGCGCAGAGGTTCATAGGAGTGAAGCTGAGCGCAGGGAGAGCAGAAGAAACCTGGAGCTGACACCGACACAGATACAGACACAGGCGGCGAAAAGAGTGAAACTGTACAACAGACAGATTTATTACAAAATATATAAAAAGTAAAAAATACTTCGACTGGAGTCTGGACTGAGGAATTGTTCATTTTCTCCTCGCTGCTGCCAAGGCGACATAAACGAGAACAAATCAACGAGTAAGTTAAATTCATTTTTCTGTTTTACGTTATTTTGATGTAGAATAAGATGTCAACGTAAATGTTTACGTTAAGTTACGTCAAAAGACAATAATGGAGGGAAAGTGCGTATTTATATTTGATACGGAGAAGTGAGTTTAGTAGTAGGGTGTTAAATATTCTATCCATATGACCATATTGTAAAGATTTATTATATATTATTGATAAAATCTAAATTATTTTACATTACGTTAAACTTTGTCGTCATACAAAACCAATCAGTGAAAAATAAAATTCAGTGTAAACGCGTAAATAACAATAAAACAATGATGTTATAGTAAAATGGCGGAATTCGCTAATGAACTAAAACGAAAGGAATAATTATTCTTCTGTTAACACGTCTGACTGTATCAACAATATTAAAATAATATTTTGTATTTTTTTTTTACCTATGTGAGTTGTGTTTCGTTAAAATTTATAATAATAATTTTATTAACCATATATTTCCTGTGATTTGTGTTGTTTTTCTAAACCGTGTCCAGTCAGAACCGGTTTGTTGTCAGACCAAAGCAACAGATCCAGATACAAGTTCAAATGTTGTGTTCTCCTCCAGCAGCATCCACAGCCGGCTCAGGACTGCGGTTCGGGGGCAGTTATGGCAGCAAACGCCGGTTGCGAGTTGGAAATCGACGTGGAGAGTCTGACCGAGAGCGACTCCTGCGGTCGGCCGGACTCGGCTCCGCTCGGCGCTGCCGCCTCGGAGGACGAGGGCGACGAGCAGAAGGGCGAGGACAAGCCCGCTTCCGGTGGCCTGTGTCCGGGTGACCAGAGGAAGCTGAGCCGGACCCCGAAATGCGCCCGCTGCCGCAACCACGGCGTGGTGTCGTGCCTGAAGGGGCACAAACGCTTCTGCCGCTGGAGGGACTGTCAGTGCGCCAACTGCCTGCTGGTGGTGGAGAGGCAGCGGGTGATGGCGGCGCAGGTGGCGCTGAGGAGGCAACAAGCTACGGAGGTGAGGAGGCGGTGGGTTCAGGGTGTTATCATCGAAGACCGGGGTTGAACCAGGGTTAGACTTGATAAATCAATATAATAAATGGAAAATATATAAAAATATAAAAGTTAAAATAACAATTGAACAAAGATGAAAACTGGTCCTGGGTCAGTTAGCTGGTTCACCACAATAGAAATAATCTAAGATTGCTTATAAAATGTCCATTATGTCCATTATATTAAAATGTCTTTTTTTCCCTTTAATCATTGTTATTTTAGAATTAGAATATAAATAAATGTTAACTTGGCTTAAATTTACAGTTGTGGTTACTTTCAAGTCTAGTTATAATTGTATAGTATATAACAATAAGTTTATATCTGCAAAATATTTCCTAAAACACGAAACACCGCTAAATATTCAGTAAGTGCATCTCAAACTAAAGTCACTCAATTAAATCTTAATAATAAGATTTTATTGTTTCATTCCTACAATTTAATAACAATAGATTTTCCGTATTTGTTGGACACTTACTTGTTGTTTTAACGGAAATTATGAAGCAAATATAATAATAAACCAATCAATTTTAAGTATAAAAGTTTTATTTTTATTATAGAAAAACGGTTTAAAATCAGTGAGATTATTATGAGCTGTGGCAGCGACCAGAGAAGGAGAAAATAAAATATAATTGTAATAATAAATGAAATTATGGGAAACAGAGTAAAGAGCAGACTTTAAATATACACTGAATAAATCTTTAACTTGATTCATTTATATTAGTTGAAGTATTAGTTGCGTTTTTTTCACAAACTCTCAGTGTTGACTCACAGGCGTCTGACCTGCAGCTTTGTGGACGTCTTCTCTTGCAGCGTCCTGTCCAGTTGTGGCCTTTTATTCTGCGTCCGTTCCATTCGCGATCATTTCTGTCAAACAAGTGTCTCCTTGAGAGGACATCAAATAAAACAGACCAGGCTTTGATTAATGTTACACTGTCTCACATCTGAGCAGGAGGTTCTGTTGCTCGTGTTATATTTATGTTTGTGTTTAGGTTCATTGTGTGTCCTGGTCCTGGACTAGTGAGACAAACAGGACCAGGAGAGAATTATTACTATCATTACTGTGGTTAATTCAACTGAGTCTTAGGGTGATTTGTTGATCTGATGATTAGAGTCATCATCATCATCATCATCATCATTCACTCCTGACATTTAACACCACCTTAAATTAGACCTGATGACATCACGTTATTAACGTCTGTCACTGTGCGTCTGTGTGTTGTTTTAATATTATTTCCTTTTAGATCATTAGTTTTTTATCCATAGTCGAGCTCACATTTTCCGTGCAATCTATTACATTATAATATATATATTTCTGTCTATATTCTGACAACTGAAGTGATGTATTTCACCCTCCAGGGGTCATTAATCCTCCGACTGTGACCCTGACAGATCAGATCTTATTGAAGGATTGAACAAACCCTTGTCAACGCACATCTTTTTAACCGCTTTGTTTTTTTATGTCTTTATTTCAGGATAAGAAGGGAATATCAGGTAAACAGATTCCAGCAGAGAGGAGGACGATATATCAGAGACACATCCGTCCGTCCACCATGCTGGCCAAGAGCATCCTGGAAGGTAAAGGGACAATAATCAGGTTTTTTTTCCCCTTTTCATTTTCTGATCTTGTATTTTTCTATTTTTTTTCTGCTCTTATTGAACTAAAACCCACTGAAACCTTCTTTTCTCCTCTTGTCTTTAACGTCCTCTTCCTCCTAACAGTGATAAGGACTTTCTAACAACTGTAAGCATTGATTTCTTTAACCTTCAAGCATGTTCAAGGTCACCTAACTCCACTGAACTCTGTCCTCACAAATTACTCATTCATTTACTGTATTTAACATCTGGTCTCCTGATTACAGGGTATCGTCCGGTCCAGTCTGACCCATTCCTGACCGCCAACCCATCTCTCCCCCCGCCTCTGAGCGACCGCATGAGGAAGAGGAGAGCCTTCGCCGACAAGGAGCTGGAGACCATTATGTTAGAGCGGGAGTACAAGGAACGGGAGCTGATGGAGAACAGCCAGACGTCCACCGCTTCCCTCATCTTCCCCAACAGCATGGTCCACCACGCGGCCGAGTACAACTCCTACAAGACGGCCTACTCGCCCGTGGCGCAGGTGGAGCCGCAGCCCAAGGACTTGTGCGGCTTCATCGCACCCAACTGCCTGGACCTGTCCATGCAGTATCCCTCCGGCTCGGCCAACGTGGAGCTCATCTCCTCCAACGTCAGCGTGGCCACCACCTACCGCCACTACCCGCTGCAGCCGTCTCGCGGCGGCTTCATGATGTGGCCCCGCGGTGCGGCCAACCTGGGCGACGCCCTGCTGTATCAGCAGTGTCTATTCAACGCCACCGCGGTGCAGAACATGAAGCCCGGAGCAGTGTGGGAGCCCAAGGTCATGCCTGTGGAGAGTCAGCTCCCAGAGCAGGAGGCCGTCGCTGCCCTGACGGCCAAACTGGAAGGATCCCGGGCCGCTGCGGCGCTGCAGGAGTCGTCTCAGCAGCCAGAGCCTAAAACCCTGGCCCACGGAGGGCAGAGGGAGTGCTCCGCCTTCTCTCCCCCTAAGAGAACCTTCGGACAATCCTTCCCTAACAACGCTAATTCCCCAAACTCCGTCCACGTCTTGAACAAATTTAACAAGGACGGTGCTAAGCTTTCCATGAAACTCAACTCCTTCCAGTCCCTCATCCAACACTCGCTGAATGAAAAAAGCGGCGGCGGCGGCGGCGGTGGTGGAGGAGCCGGGGCAGAGCTCAGGTCTCCGTACTGCAAAGAGCTGATAGAAGAGGCAGCGCGCAAGTTCAGGGACGGCTCCGTCAAAGACATCCAGGCGGTGAAAATAAGCGACAGGTACGCCAAAGACTTTCTGACCAAACCCGTGGGGACCAAGATGACCTCCAGCGAGTCTCTGTCCTTCTCCGTGGAGGCCATACTGAAAAGACCTGCTCCTGCCATGAGTCGAGCATTCCATTAGTTCCATGAGTGTCTGTTCTCTTGCACTACCAACTGGCAGGTTGGTCTCAGACACAGGACGTCCTCGTCGTCTTCGTCCATTCAGGTTTTCGGGGTCAAACAAAGACTTAAAGACACAGGCACTGCAATCGAAAATAAAGAGAAGCTGGAATTTTTATTTTCCTCCCATAAATATTTATGTACATTATATTTTATTTTACATGTGCATGTTTAATAACTTTATTCTGTAGAGTATTTAAACATTACCCAAATGTTTTTTTTTCATGCCAATAAACTTTATAAGACTGAGATCTTTTGTGTAAAATGTGTTTATTTCCTGCTGAAGTTTTGCCAGATTTTCACTCTGAAACCATCACGAAAAGATCGTAAAATATAATGTTCATGTCAGGAATTTACATCAAATACTCGTCCTGACTGAAGGTTCTTGCAGTAATGAAGGTCTTTCTGTGAAGTCATTTCAGGTTCTTAGGTTTAAAACTATAAACCATAAAATAAAGCAGTTAAATCTATATTTATTTTTTCAAATATATAGTTTAACATGTTTTTTATGTAAAAATATGATGGCGTAAAATATTTTAAAAAATATTTTAGTTAAAAATCTTCAGTTAATTATGTGATAAAATGTGTTGTTTACTTTTAAAAGTATTAAATAAAAATTAATTTCAGTTTATTCAGCCTTACACCAACATCACACGTCTCTGTGAGTGAGTGAAAGTGTGTGACTGTGACGGACTCAAACACACAAACCTCTCAACACTGATCCATGTCACAACGAACAAGACCAGAGGTTGAGCCACACTCACTGAAGCCGATACGTTCTCCTCCTCCGAGGAGACCGCAAGGAATTCCCAAGTCTCTCTTTAGTTATTAGGAATATCAGGAATTCTGTGCGACTACAACGAACACCACTGTGTATTTTCTACTCTACTCTTCTACTTTCTATTTTTCTTTGTGGACGTGAAGCGTCTGATTCTCTCAGGACACGACATGTTATTGCATGATGTCACTCATTGAACATGAAGAAGAGGTTTTTGTTAAACTTTTTCAAAGTAAAATTCACCAGAAAACTCAGTGTTTTGAACAGGATCTCAAAACATATCCCCCATATTTATATATTGCGCAAAATAAACCAAATTTAACATTAAACAATAGAATAAATGAATGAAATATATATTTTTTTTAGCTCTGTCAGGACCTTTATAAGGAGAAGAATCCAAGCTGTGTGAATATTCTCAATATTCTCAAACATCACAAACTTGACAAAAGTCTGTGAATAAACACGTTTTATCATCATCATAAAAACCTTCCAAAAAAAACAACAGCAGAACAATCATTAAAATGTATCTACAGTCAAACACAGGGCCGTTTTTAGAACTTTATTTATATATTTATATCTTATTAGATTTTACATTTTCTTGTCTTTCCCTTTCTGTTTTTTTTTTCTTTTCTTTTTAATTTTCATCTCCTTTCAACATATGCTGCCCTGATCAGTTTTGCTTGAAAAGGTCTAGGATTAAAAAATAAAAAATAAAAAAATAAATAAAAGTCTGTTTCTATATATACATATATATGTATATATATATATATATATATATATATATATATATAGATATATATATATATATATATATACCTTTTAATTATCAGACTTGAAACATGTTCACTTCTTTTTTATGTATTTTAAAAATAAATTAATGAGAACATAAAGGTATAAAATTTTATTTTATGATGTCTCAGATACAAAAAATATAATTTTTTTATATATATAAATACAAATATTTGTATGTGCAGTAAAAATACAATAAAGTCATAAATAGGGATATAGAAGTGTTTTTTAAAGAGTTTGTACAACTGAAAGAATATTTTGGTTGTATTTATTATAATTAATATTAATAAATTATTGCTATTGTTACTTTTACTAATTCTACTAATACTAATAACACCAACAGTGTCTGTCTCCGACCCTCGACTGTCCTGTC
>JAFBJS010001633.1:187090-205022 GCA_016785265.1 Paraplagusia blochii | reverse complement strand
TTTTTTTTTTTTGAGGGTCCTTTAAATCTCAAGCTACCGTTCTTGCTCAAACTTGTTTTAGTTATTAATTTTACTGGTTACTGGCAAAGAAAATCCAAAAACCAAAAGATTATGGCATTTAAACATGGAATAAAAGACAAGGACTCAGTGGTTGTAGTGCAAAACATTGACGACGATCTTTATTGTTCACAGTTAAACACAAGCCACTGCTTTAATAACTTCCTTTTTAACACATTTGTCCCAAATTCTGTGGTTCTGCTCTTCGGGTTTTCTTCTGGTTTTGTGCTGATTGTACATCCAGTCTGGATTTTAAAACTGTAGATACTACGATTGGCTTTAACATGGATTGTTGAACATGCTTTAGTTTGTTTAGATAGCGAGGCAGAAGGAAAGAAAGCAGAAACTCCTGGTGGACAACAGGATTGACTCGAGGAGTTCATTTCACCAAGAAGGGTGAGTGGAGATGGGGGAGGGAGTGGTGCCATTATCGGACCTGCAGGAACCTTTTCAGCTGATGTTTTGGCACCTCCAGAACAGTCATCTGACAGGTTTGGCCAAAAATATTTCGAAATATTTGTCACTCTCCGGGTGAGATTCAGATTCAGGACATGGGAATGTGGGTGAGGAAATAAAACACGGTGAAGAATATCTGTGTTAAAAATGAGTACAACTTAAGCTCATCCTTTAAGCTCATCTTTGACACTGAGTAAAATTTAACCAACCATTTACCAAAGTCTGCCAATTTTAGCCTGGCAAAAAGAAGAATTAAAAATTAAATATAACACCTTCGGTTTAAAATCAATGGGTTAAAGAGGCATTTAATTCTTGTTAAAAGTATGAGGTAATAAAAAAATAACACTGACCTATGTTGTATCTTAATAATAAAGAATTTTAAAAAATTTAACTGAATTCATAGTGAAAAGCAGTGATTTCAGCTCACAGACCAATCCATCGCGGAAATCAGTGATTTTAGCTGAGGCCAAAGTCGACAGAGACATGTTTGATTTAATAAACATTCTAGTTAAAACTGTTTTTAAGTCCACTGATGCTTCCATCCATGAGTTGAAATGTGTTATTTTTTGGACCACAATATTTGAAATAATCTGTTCGCATTGACCCCTGAAACATAAACTGACCAAAGGAGGCAGCAGTGGACGTGCAGCTTTGTGTCCTTCTGAGCTAAAATATTTTCTTTACTGATTTTGATGTAAGGACTTTAGTTGTGGAGAAAAAATCTGTTAATTACAAATATACTGCACTCTATTGAAATCCTGCTGGACTATCAGTGGAGATAAAGTATTAAAACACTGATACAGACAAACCTCAAATAACCTGAACTTTCCCTTTAACAAACTCACTTTTACTCCAGTGAAAAAACGTACTTATACCCTTCCTGTGACGCCCATTAGTGTCCGACATGTGGAAAACCTGCTGTTCAGCTTTTAACCTAAACATTCTGTTCACATAAATAATACTTTTACTTGTCCATGTTGTTAGTTTTAGAAAGTTAGGGTTTTTTGGAGAATCCAAATACAACTAGAGATAATAGTAGCTGCAGTAAACATTTCTCCATGGTGAATACTGCAGACATTTAAAAGGTAAAGATCTAGGTCAATAAGGAGTGAACTCTGATATCAGATAAGGTGTGGACAACAGGAGAAAGACCACAGATCTGGTTGAAATGTATCCAGGAAACACTGGAGGACATTGGTTGTTAATCCAATCTTTCAGAAACCAGCTCCTTATGAAAGTTTCAGGGATGAGGAAAAAGATTTCTTGACAAATAAAAGCTAAACCGTCCCACAGAACCTTCTGCCTAGTTCATGGTCCCAACTTCCTCTTCCTGCAAAACTCGTGAGCATCTTTGGCTCGTGGTCTAACACCTGACTCTAGCATCCTGACTGGTAAGACATTCACTCTGTCTCTTTTTATACATGATTCACTGGAATGACGGAATGTGGAATTAAAAACAAGGAAAAATGGGAGGAATCCTGTTGTCCACTCAGAGGAATGGATCCAAATAACACTGAATTGGTCAGAGTAGCAGAAACTCTTGCTCATTTTTAGCTCTTCTCTCCGTTATGCTCTCTTGTCCGTCCTTTCTCTCCGTCACAGCTCAGTTCTATGTCTCTAACTGTGCTCATGATGCGTCTCGTTATAGTCCATGATCTTTAGACAATGTTGTTGCTGCTGCTGCTGCTGCTGTTGATGCTGCTGCTGCTGCCTCAGTCGACCTGATGCTGCCTGACCCCGTCCTGGCACCTTCTTGCGTGGACTTTCCTGGCTGGAGGCTGAGCGCTGCTTTGTCTGCTCAGATGACGGTGGCGGCCGAGTCTCCTTGTTGGAGGTGACAAGCGGCGGTGGTGGTGGTGGTGGTGGCGGTGTTGGTTGAGGAGTTGAAGCAGAACTCTTCTCCACACACAGCTCTGTTTTCAGAGTGTTGGCCAGGCCATCGAGGCGCGGAGGCGGCTGCTGCTCTTCATCGCACTGGCTTTCACTCTTATTACGAAACAGCTCTCGAGCCCTCATGCCTAGGAAGCTTTTGGCACTGGGGTAGGAGCCCACAGTGAGTGGAGCATCGGTTGCAGAGGACAGGGGTGAGAGCGGGCTGAAGTGTGGACAGGACAGTAAGGGCTCCACCAGCTGGGGCGGGGCCAGATTCTGGCTGCCGTTAACGGAGGTGGACGGCAATTTGGAAGAGTTGCTGGTCTTCGTTTGACCTGCAGATAAAGTGCTGCCGTTGCCACGAGGTGAGTCGTGTGTTGACCTAACAGCGGACATGTCCTTGTTCACGTGAGCTTTACTCGACCCAGCTGGAGCTGGAACACTGCTGAGGAGGTAACACAACATTTTAAAAACAAGCTTTTTCCACATCCAATACATCACCAAAAAATATGAATAAATAGAGCTGAATGAAATTACTATTAAAGATTAACTGTTTGTTAAAAAGTCCAACCTGGTGTCAGCAAGTGTGTGGGGCTCAACTTTGCCCCCTGATGGTAAACTGGCTGCAGTGCTGGCGGGAGCCTCGGTCTCCACCCGACTGTAGAGCTGCAGGAGTTCAGTCTGCAGCAGCTGAGTGATTCTCCTCTGAGCTCGGTACCTGCTCTCTGACGCTTGAATCTCCGCTCTGGAGGAAACAGAGAAAAAAATAATTAATTAGGGAGGAAAACAATAAAAAGAAACAGTAACAACCAAAATACAACAAGTAATTCCTACTTTGCCTGACACTTCACATCCTCCAGGAACTTTTTCTGCTCAGCGATGAGATGGTCCTTCTTGGTCAGGTGTGTCTCCAGCTCGACCACTCTCTGCTGAGCTGCCTCCAGTTTCTGACCCTGCACCAGTAGACTCAGCTTCAGAGATTCCACCTGCTTGTTGAAAGACGCCTGCAGCATCCGAGTCTCCTGTGCCACGAAGATCAGAAAGAGAAAAGACGTATTGTGTCTGTATCTTTTTTGTGCAAAGGTGGAATTTGATTTCACACAGCTGGGTTTCCTTAGTGAGATTATCTTTGTCCCTCTGCTCTTTGCGCGCAAGGCCGGCGTGTCAATTGCTACACTGTGGAACCACCATATACATAAAATATATGAACACAGTCGTCCATCGCTGCATCATGGTTCTGCTGTCCCACCCTCAGTGCACCACAGGTCTTTAATATTTTGAATTTATTCTTCAATTGCAGATTTTGTTTTTATTTATTTTAAGAACTCTATTAATCTCTCTGGAGCATCCTTCAGGCTATTATGCCTCTGCATCTAACCCATCACAGTAGTGAGCAGGGGAGCATTGTGTGGGGACGAACTTGGCGGTATGGGGATCTGGACCAGGGGCCTTGCGGACCCAAGTCCGCTTCCTTAACCACTAGGCCACCATAGAGATATAGAGATTTATCTTTCTATCGAAATGCATACATGTATATACACACATGCACATATATACAGTACATACATATATATACTGTATGTGTGTGTGTGTGTGTTAGTGTGTGTGTGTGTGTGTGTGTACATACAAAAAATAAACCCGTGAAAACATTTCCTTGTACAACATTCGGGTAAGAGTTTACACAAACTTCTGAGTATGGAAGTGACGCTTCACCTGATAACAAAGGGTGTCAGACAATTTTGAACCAAAGCCCAAGAAACATCATTACTGTCTGACAAACACACGCACACACACAAACAGTTGAGTGTACCTTTGTGTTGTCGGAGCCGGCGTGTTGTAGCTCCTGCATGGACAGCTTATGCGCCTCCCCAAGGAGCAGCAGCTGCTTGTTCAGGAAGCTCATCTGCTGCTGGGTGCTCTCACTGTTGTTCAGCTGAAGGACATAAGACAAAGACAAAGAAAAGAAATGTGACGTTACAAACAGAAGCTTGTTCCACGGATAGGAGGTTAAGTCGAAAAGTGCTAAGAAAGGTTAACATGAACAGAAATATCTCCTCAAAAGCACAGAGACTTTATTCTTCAATGGTCAGATAATTTCTTCACTGTTGAATTCTGGTGGAGGACATTTGATAACAGGCCATAACCTGCTTCTCTGCCTGGTAAGAACTGAAATACACTTTTTAACTTGTTTTTTCAGAAAAAACAAAGATGAACATAACTCTAACTTTTTCAGTTATTCCAACAGGGCTATATCAAGTTTGATAAAATTGTCACAAGTTACTTGATCAAAGCAACAATGTGATAAAACAGGAAATTGCTTCCTTAACTCAAGAAAAATAACTCAAAAAACAATTGAGGATAGACGATGTGCATAGCAGGACTGAATTTTTTTTAAATTAAGGCAAGTAATAAACAAAAAATAAACTATCAGACATTGAAGAATGTCTCAAATATTTTTAAGAATTAATCTAATCGCCAAGAAAAGACAAAACAATTTACTGATTCAATGTAGGAAAATAAAATAATGACGGATGTGATTTTTCTTAACAATATGGAAAATAATAATGTAAAAGGGCACACAATGTTGTTGTTCAGAGAAGGATATGTCTGTGTAGGTTTTCAAACTAAAACAACTCAACATATTAGCAAGGCAAGGTGAATATAAAAAACAAATATTATATGTGGTTTAAAGTACTAAAAAGACGGGTTCCAGAGTGATTTAAAATTATTATAAGATGTAACTTAGGGCAAATTCAATCCAGTAAAATATGACCAAAGAGTAAAAGTATAAGCTGGAAAAAGGAAACCCGCGTGGTGTTTGTTAAAAACAAAGGAATTTAAAGTTTTAAAGTCTAAGAAGCAGTTTAATTTAGATTCACAAGAAATATTTAGGTAGTCATAAAATAAAGCATAACCATAAGTAATTTCAGATTCTTTCTAATTATATAAAGGATTTAACACTAACAACAAACCATTTAATTACTTTTTTTAGTGTAAACTGGGAGGAAGAACTTAACGTGACAATGTGAGAAATTGAATGGCTGAAAATGTGCAAGAAAGTTTTTGGGTTTTTTTTAATCACGCCCAAAATCAATGCTCAACCGTGACAGATTTAGTGTTGCAGGAATGTGCATATACTTAAAAACAAAACAAACAACCTGGAAGTTTGTCAAAGTTTTCTTTCCAAGTAAGCACAAAAATAAAATGCTGAGGAAAAAACTTTAATCATTTGAAAATTTCCAGGACGTCTTTGATATAGATATGTACAGTATGTAGAAAACAAACATCCCTTATTGAACAATTTGAGTGATTTCCCCTGATTAGAAGTGTTGACCACTGTGTGTCCTGACAGCCTGCAACATCCAAACAAACATGTTTTTATTCATGGTGTCATGAACCAGGAGCTGCAGTTCGACTCAAACTCTGTGTGACAGCAGCTCACTTTCAGTCCGGGTCAATGTAAGAAAACAGAGGGGTGGAAAAAAAAAAATCCAGAGAGAGCGAGAGAAGGGTGGGGGGAGTGTAGAGAAAACACACACGCACACAGACACACGTCAAAAAAAATCCTAAAAATAGAGACGGACAGACAAGATTACCACGGCAACAGATACCTGGAACCATCTCTACAGGGAGGGAGACGGGGAGGGAGACACACACAGTCTGTGACAATGAGACGAAGACATATGCATGCACATGCAGGCGCAGGTGCATGTGACACATGCTCCAAAACGACCTCAGATGACCATGTCACTCCTTTACAAAAGTGTGGTGTGTAATGTAAAAAATTACCATAAATCTCAACTGATTACTGATTTCTTCTCAACATTTAAGATGAATTTTATTTTGATCAATGTGTATATGTGTGTAAGGTTGCCGCACCTAATTTCATTCTAAAATGAGTTTAAGTTCGACGCAAAAGCTAAAAATTTGTCAATCAAAGTTAGGCTGATCAAAGAGTTATCCCTGATCAGGATTCTATAGTTGACTTAAGACACTGCTTCAGGGGCAGTGGTGATGAGTTACATGCAGAGGTCCAATCACTGTGTGCAGTGGTGTGTGTCACAAAGTCACAATAACAAAAGTTTACTTTCCCTAAAGCTAATTCTAGATTCAATCATGAATAGCCAATAAAAGTCCAATCAGAGGCATAGGTTCCAACACGCACTCTGCCTCTGGGAGGTGCCAGAGTAAAGGGAGAAGAATGACTCAAATGACTACTGCATGAAACCAGAAATATTCTGGCAATGACTGGCGTGTTTGGATTTTTCCTGTCTGCGGTTTGACATTGTTGAAAGATGTTAAAAGTAGTGATTTTCTGGTCATTTGTACAAACTTCAAAAGTTAAAAACCAAACATCTGTGTGTTTGTCTGTGGAAATGTAAGTGGACGTGAAGGTGTTTGTCTTTGGATAGAAGCTTGAAGACTATATTCCATTCATGAGCATGAGCTCATTATTAGCCTTGTTTACCTTGATGGTCATCTGGTTGAGGAGGTGACCTGTGTGACAGACTTTGTTGTTGGCTCTTTGAAGCTCCGCCTCCAGTTCAGCCATGGTTTTCTGATACTCCTGAAGTTTTGTCTTAATCGAGAGACAGATCGGGACAGAAGTTAATAAACCTGCTGACAGGATCTCTGAGATCTATGCTCTATGACTTCTGCTCTACCTGAAGCTCTTGGGTCTTAGTGTAGTAGTCGTCCCTGCCCTGCTGCAGCTGCCTGATCTGACTGTGCAGCCTGGTCACCACTGTCTCCCTGTCCTCCCACAGCTGTCTGTACCTCTGCTGCTCCACCTGCAGGCTGTCTCTCAGAGACTGCAGGTCCACACTCTGCAGGTTCAGTTGGTCCTTCTGGAGAGGACACAGACGGACAGACAGACAGACTGTGATTTCCAGGCAATTTGTGTCAGTCAGTGGAAGTTAAGTTGAAAAGTGATTGCGAAAAATTTAAAAACAAAAGCTCATGTACAGTATTTACCAGCGGGAAAGCAAACATGGAAGAACGACGAACAAGGAAGAAACAGGACAAGGACTGAACTTTCTCTTTTTTTTTCTCTTTACCATTCCTGTTGTTGCTGGTGAATGGACCGATGCCAGGACTAGGACGACCAGGATCAAAACCCATATCATTACTGACATTATAAGCCATTTTGTAACTTTGATTTCCTACTGGGAGAACTCTAACTGTGTTGTTAGATATATGTTAAAATAATTGTTCGTTGTCAATGTACCTTTGTACTTATTTTATTGTATTTTCATGCGCTGGTAACATCCATTGCACTGTCTGTCTGTCCAGGAAGTGGATCCCTCTCATGTGGTTCTCCCTATGATTTCTACTGGTTTTCTTTTCCCTGTTAAAAGGGATTTTTTTCCCTATGTGACAAATCTTGTACTTTTGTAAATGTGGGCTTTATAAATAAAATTTGATTGATTGATTGATTGATTGATTGATTGATTGAATTGTGGAAACACTACCAGGTTCGACACTGTATGTGTTAGAAACTTGAACGAGGGTGTGGTGAGATCTCACCATGGCGTTGTTCTGCTCCTCAAGCGCAGTGGCATTGATGATGCGTCTCAGGAGGCGTCGGTTGCGAACGGCATGCTGCTCCCTCTTGTAGCGCTCATAAAGCAGCTGGTTGTGCAGCAGGAGCAGTTGGCTACGCAGCGTGTGGAGCTCGTCCAGAGGAGCAGAGCCTGAGGAGGAGGAGGAGGAGGAGGGGAAGAAGGGTAATAATCATGTCATTAACCCTGCAGCGCAAACAATAAACAAACACACCCGAATGGACATACAGTTGTAGTGAGAAATTTAGGAATTTAAGGGAGGGAGGATTACAATAAATTATATTATCAGATTATGTTAAATTATCAATGATTGACATCTGAATTAAAAAAAACTGTGATAAGAAGATTGAAATTTAAAAAAAAATCATGCCACTGATAGTTGAGTTAGTTACGGTTGGAAATTAAATTCCATTGAAAAACACATTCCCGAATCATTCTAATAAACACTGTTTATTCTGCTTCAGCAACAGATCTACGAAAAAAACCACACTGTATTTCTTTTGTGGTGAAGAAAATCAGAAGTTCAAAGTAGATCTGAGATGAAATTGTTGGTGAGATGTGGTTGAGACTGGAACTGATACCAACAGTTATGCTGAACAGAAAAGGGAACTGAGGGAACTTTGTCCTGGCTGAACAAATCCCACAGTGTCCACTTTTAAATGACTCGGAGCTGCTGCTGATTGGCTAGTCACGCCTGATCAAGTCTGTCCTGTTGTTATGTATTTACACCATTGGTGTTGTTGTCTGTAGATTACCTCCAAAATGGGTCCAGTCGGCTGACTTACTGGGCAATGGTAATCTGGACGGAGGAAAAGAGAGAAAGAAGGAAATCAATTAGAAGGAATGCTCCAAATATTTGTCCAGCAATATTTTGGACAGAAAATTGTTCAGAAGTGCGTTAAGGATAAGTAAGGTCTGGACGCATTTTAATATAACTGAGAATGACCAGCTAAAAACTAATTTACGACGTGTTTATTTATTAAGAATTTTTACATACCCGGATTAAACTTGTTGTGTTCTGACTATACTGAAAGTTTTACTTCAATTAAATTGTTTAAAAAACAACAACATATCATCATGTCTATTGTGCAATATATAGCAAAGTATTATACTGTTACCTCTGTGCAGTGATCCTAATTATATCAACAGATTCTTGCTGATACACACCTTTCTAATACAAAGAACTGAGAATTAATAAACCTAAGAAAGGTCACCTCTTTAGAACTTTGTCATGGACGTCACTCCCCTGCTGAACAAGGCGATCCAGCACCTCCAGAGGTGAAGCAGCCATCACAGCCTCCTCCTCCCCATCCTCCAGACCCTCCTCTCTCTGCAAGAGCTTCTCCATCGTTGCCTTATGGACTGCCTCGGACGTCTTCTGTCCCACAAAGAGCGAGGCGGCTCTGGGCAGAGCCAGGTCAAAGAACATCTCGTAGGGTACGGAGCCTGGAGTCTTACTGCTGCAGGGGCTGGGGGAGAACATACCCATCTTCACCACCTCCTCGTCAGGGGCAGAGGGGCTGCGCTGGAGGTGGGGATCAATGGGCATGAAACCAGACTGGAAAGGCCAGGACTGCTCCAGAGTAGAAGCAGAACCCCGGTTATCTGCCCCTGCTCCACTGTCATTCCCAACAGCATTGGCACTGGTGGAGTTTTCCACTTTGTCTGGTGTGGAAACTGTGCGGTGGAGATCTCGGGTGACAACTCTGGTTCCAGACTGGGAGTTGGTTCGGATTTTGTTCTGGGTCTGACAGCCAGTCAGGGTCTCCGTGGTGTGAAAGAAAGGAGAGTCGAAGCCCCTAAGTCCAGGGAGCTCCTGTTGGTCTTCAGTGATCTTCAGCAGCTCCTCCGTGATGGCAGCTGCAGAAAGAGACATGGGTTTTAGGAGACAGACTAGGCTGTTGAAGTTTGTTATATTTGACCTCTGTTGTGGATGCGGCCTGTTGGGCTTTGCAATCCAGTCAGCCAATTGTTTTTTATTCCAATTACACTTCTGCCTTTTCCCTGAAATACCCACATTTTCCCAATAGATGGCACTGAGAATTGTTATTTTAGCCTCTGTTAAATGAATTTTACACATCATTTTTCAAGTCCACATGAGGGCTCCAACCATCAGCTCCAAACCCAGCCCGTGTGTCCAATTTTGGAAGTAACTTTGACTTGCAAGTCAAAAATGGCCCATGCCTGGATAAGGTGGCATAATTTTCCAACAATATGATTTCCATAAACTAAAAATGGAAATTTAAAATTAATTTTGACATTAGGTCACATGAGAAGACGAAGGACTGGAAGTGATTCAAAAGCTGTGAAGTTAAGGCCCCTGTCCTTTCACATTTGTGGATGGTGTACATTTGTGTCTGCACCATGTGTGTGCAAGTGTAATACTAAAGTTGACCACCACTCACCCTCCTCCTTCTCCTTCTCCGTCCTCAGCAGAAGCTCCAGCTCCTGTTTCTTCATGAAGACTGACAGCTCTGTCAGAGTCATGGAGATGTTCTCTGCAGCTCTCACATCTAAGGAACCATAGTTTGTTGATTTACCTTTTGGTTAAATTTCAAAACAATAAATGTCAGAAATGGACTTGCTGTCTGGACCTCTGTTGGTGGCTACTTCTAAACTCTTCTCCATGTCCTTCACTGGCTCCTGTCTCACCAATGCAGGTTTTCCACTTTCTCCAAGCCGACGGTCCTGAAACATCACATTAGTTCTGACCAGGCTGAACAGGTGACAACAGTTTTGTTCTGAATTAGAGTTAAACGTTTCTCATGCCGCCATCTTTGTAATGCTTACACTTTATTAGATTATAATGTTGTAACAGCACCATTTTACTAGACTGTCATTACATTACATTTATTATGCATGATTTTTCTTCTCTCCAGACATATAATGTAGATATATAAAAAAATGAGGTGAGGTGTAAACATTAAATCTGGAAAAAGTTTATAAAATAAACAAATTTCAAATAAAACTTGAAAAGGGCTCGTTTTGTGTGAAATTGTCCTACCTTCCTGGGTGGGCTGGACTGGACTGTGCTGGTGGGTAATGAGATTATTGGAAAGTCATCTGACAGAGTGGGTGGAGGGGAAGATGTGGCCGGAGTACTGGAGGCCGGAGTTCCTTTTCCTCCTACAAAAAGAATTCATGACCATTATTTTACAATTGAGCCCAAAAGGTTTTACTGACACTTAGTTGGACACTGGTATTGTTATATTTGAATTACAAAATGTGTCAAACATGAAAGCATGGACACACATCACATTTAATTAACTATGTGGTAGTTTCCTAAACAGTCCTAAATACACAAAAGAACTGCTTCTACACCTCTCAGAACTGTTTTTCTTACCTGATGTGCAGTGGAAGCGACTGGGAAGGTGTGAGGCACTGTGGGAGAGCTCCAAGTTTGGGGACATACCCCTGGAGGAGGGGGGCGTGGCCATGCCGCACACGGAGGAGGGGCTCCATAGAGGGTCCTTTCCCCCACAGGAAGAGTTTAGTTCACAGGTCAAGTTCTGAGAAAAATAAGAGAAGCCTTTTATCTGTATGAGGCATGACAAGCTGGGAAAAAACTAATCCTGCCCTTGCTGCTCTATTCAGAAGCCTTCAGGGGGCGCCTCTCTCACCATCTTCATGTCTGAGTTGACTTTGAACCATCAGAAAGTCTTCAGTTTTTATCTCATATTGCATTTGATTGAGTAGATTATAATATTGTCTATTACTTAATATTATTATTATATGCACATTTGGTAATGTAGAAAATTCTCGTGACCTTCATTATTTCCGAGCCGTCTCAGATCACGTTTTCTGGGACTTTTGTCCTTTCTGGTGGTTCAATTGCTTTTTCTTATTGATTAAATATAAGTGAAACTACAGTAATTGTTCAGATATTGCAATGTAAATTATAAAATGTCCTCATTAATGTTCAATAATTATCAATGATTCACAAATAATTCGACTTGGGTTGCAAAGGTCCAAGACTTACAATATGGGTCCGCGGGATAAAAGGTTGTTAAATACTGATCTGGAAAGCAGATACACAACTCCTGATTAAGGAGACCTGCTGATGGATGATGTGAGGAGTGAACAGCACAGCTGTGGTCATCACCTCCTCACCTCTCATGGACATATCGCTAGGACTTTGACACTGTTTGATGGAGGGTCTCACCTGTCGTCTGGAGGTCTGAGGGCTACGGTACAACGACTGTGTCCCTGAAAGAGGCGGCAAGGACAGTGGAGGAAGGAGTGGCTGCCGTGGAGTGAAAAACGGGGTAGACGAAGAACTTCCTGTGGTCAGAAAAAACAAACAGCGTGGTCTGTGTGTGAAGTCTGAGGAAAAACTCTGCTGATGTTTGTTTTATAAGGAATTATTTTACACTGGTTAATTGGAGTTAATCATTAATCCACAAAATATCAGCATCACCTCAGCAAGAGTAACCACAAAAGATGGGTTGTTGTAATTTGTTTTTCCCTGTAAAGTAAAATTAAGATGATTTAACTATTTGTACACAAATTTCAACCTTCTGCACTACCCTGTAGGTGTCTCACTCTGGGTTATTGTTGGCTTAAACTTAATCCAACCTCTGGCTTTGAGCTGTTTTGACTAAATAGCTGTTTTCTAAAACAGAATTACTTTCACCACCTGTTTGACATGGAACGCTTATTTACAGAGTATTAATACATTTCTGACCATAGCTGCTATGAAGGTCGGTGTAGGGGCTGGAGCTGCAGTCCGGAGGTCTCATGTGGACCTGGGGGTAGAAGCTCTCTGGCATGGTGGCATAGCCCTCCTCACAGGACGCCTCCTTGGGATCCAGAGATACTTTGGCACATTCAATGACAATGTCATGGATTTCGTACTTTTTCCACCTACAACCAAGAAAGCAACCTCAGAGTTAAAGTAGACCAGAAAATATCAGACTGTAGACACAGAGGAAGCCACACTGACCTGGTGTGATCAAGTTCATGGTCTTTTGTTCCCGTCACCAGTTCAGGATGTAAACGAACATGTTCAAGCATTGGCTGCAGAGAGGAGAGATTTGGGAACAAAACTGATGATGATGTGAGCTAAGTGGCACAGGCTAGAAAGTTATTTGTAATTTGATATACATCTTAATGTGCCAATCAATATAAAATCCTAACAAAACATATTAAGGCTTAAAAAGACTTCTATTTAGGAACCTAATGGTACAAAGAAAGCTTTTGCATCAATATAAATGTATATAGATATAGGAATGTGAATCAGTGTATCAATTGTTTAATATAAATAAATTCTTCAGTGAGGGTTACTACTCTACATGTTTTTTTTGTCTTGATTATCTGTTGCTGGCATTAGGGCTTTGATACAAGGTCTTGACCATCCATAGAATTGAGTAAAACAGTAATACAGAGTATTTAAACCCTTGATAAAGTGCATCTTTAGAGCTGCCGCACCACCTCTGACGTAGTCAGTACATCTCTGGGTACACTGTTGGACCCTCTATGGAGTAGCCGCCTCACTTGGACTGCCCAGTGGATCTCCAGTATAACGGTGGCACCTCCACAGCGCATTTAAGTGTCTTAAGTGAAAACTTTCTTAAAAAACTATGCATTATAGTACAGAAACTGACTGTGTGTGCTAACTCTCAAAACTTCAAACCTTCTAACAGAGTGTCCATAACCCAGGAGTGCTTTTAAATGTTCACAAAAAGCCTCATTTTACTGACTCTGTCCACGAATGTGCTCTGGAGATGTCCTGGTTACACCAGAGATGCACAGGCCGCGTCAGAGGAGGTGCGACTTCTCCAGTGATGCACTGACAGCATTGAAATGCTGCACAAAGGTTGTTCTAAAATAATTTCCAGAGCAACTCTAGACATTGTTCTGAGGCACCTTGACATTCCGAAGAACACACACTCCAACCACATTTTGCATGCCAATGGCTTTTACAAGAGAATCTGTTGACATTTATTTATTTTATGTCAATATTTGCAGCCTGTACATTGAAAAAGTACCCCATAAAATACAGCGTTCAGAAAAGATACTTAAACCTTGCCAAATCCTGTGGTGGTCAAATGCAGGTTTTAAACTACTCACCTTCACCACTTCTTCAAATGTCTCCATGTTCTCCTTCATGCTGTAATGGGATCGCAGGTAGGAAACAAAGTTGCATGGATACATGCCATAAAGTCGGTGGAAAAGCGAGTAGACACTGGCGTGAAGATGGATGAGATAAACTTCAGAAATATGCCCTGAGCAGAGACAAGAAAAAAAAAATCCACAGTAAGTTTACAATTTTCACTGGTCCTCCGGGACAGAAGAGGTTATAAAAAGATTCAATGGAACATGCGACAGAACAAGGAGTTCTCACCAGGGTTCTTCAGGTTCCAGGAAGCCAGGCGGCCAAAGATGTCAAAATATTCCCAAAGGTGTTGTCTTCCAGCTTGAGGGATCATGGGTAAGAGGGTGATCAGTACCAGGACTCCAGTTATTAGCACCACTACGTCTGTGTCCGCCTGTCAGGATGAAAAATGTCATATGACTTGTGATCAAACAGCTTCACTTAGGTGATGGGTTGTTTGTGAAGATTCTCATTCATCCAGGTCCTGATATCCAAGAAGAGTATTGTTGTCAGCAACTGGAATACTTCTTGGAGTGGAAAGATGTATCACTCCTCAACTGAGGGTTAGGGGTCCCTCTGATATCAAGCAATAACTGATGAAGTTCCTCAGTTGATGAAAGAAACATCTTTCAGCTACGAAGAAGTACAGTTACTGACCACTAAACCCTTTTTGGATATCATCGATGGGTTGTGTTACAATACACCAGCAGTTCGAAAACAGAAGAAAAGAAAAGTTTCATGATGATTAATAAACAGACAGCCTTATATCTTCATGCCGTTGTGTTTATTACCTTCAGACATTTGAGCAGTGACAGCAGCAGGGGATATCGGGCGATCTTGTGGATCCAGGACGGCTGTTTGCGGACCACGTGCCCGAGCAGGGTGAGGGTGGGCAGTCGACAGGCCTGTTTGGTCATACACTCATTCATCTTGTCCAGGAGGTGCTGTGAATGAGTGGAGAAAAAGCAGGATGGTAAAAGAAATAATTTTAAAACACAACAAGACAGCTTGGCAGTTTGGCAGAAATGATAGTGATGTTGTTCTCCTCACCTTATCATGTGGCTCTCTGACTGAGGACAGGATGTGCATGGCCTGGCACGAATTGGTTTCCAAAAAGTAGTCGACCAAACTGTTCAGCAACATCGACCCCCGTTCTTAGGGTAAAAAAAAAAAAAGGGAAAAACATTCCGTTGGAGAACTGAGCAAATTAAAACTACAAAGAAAAATGAAAACTTCCCTGCAGTGTGCTTTGAATGTAATGTAATAGTATTGTCTGTTAGATCAGTTGGACCTGCAGATGTGTTCTATGTTTAGGAACAGCAGGAAAGGCTTACGCCCACGAGAAGAGAATCTTCACAGACACAAGAAGAAGCCATCACTTGAAATTGCTTTACAGTAGGCGAAAGACACTCCATGTTTAGCATTTGTAAAATATTGTATGGTAAATCACTTAAAAGCAACATCATCTAGTCAAACATGTGCGCTCAAAGTTAACAGAACTGTTACAGTTTGTAACATAAAAAGAAGGTTACATTTACAACTGACAGTAGTTAAATGTCCAGACTGCCATTCAGTACTCAGTGGTTAAAAAGAATACTGTTTCAAAAAAAAAAAAAAAAAATTCCTAAAGGTTGCTGCAGTGGAAAATACCTTTGTTATTCCAGTTACCAATTCATAATAACTTGTTGGGAGAATCTTTATTTTTCTTTTTGGTTGCCACAGCGAGTCAACAATTTCCTTCTCTCCCTTTTTACTGTGACTCCACCTACCTCCATGTCCTACCTCACTACATCCATCAATCTCCTCTTTGTCTCCTACCTGATAACTCCGTCTCTAGGATCATTCCTATACCAATGTAACCACTGTCCCTCCTCTGAAAATGTCCAAACCATCTCAATCTGGCTTCTCCAGCTTTTTCTCCAAACCTTCCTGTCTGAGTTGTAACTAGTTATGAGAATAGAATTATAAAATAATCTTTGTGTGTGTTGCTATAAATTGAAGGAAATCAGAACTGTCACTGTATTAAAGGTTAAAAAAAAAGTCCCAACTCAGGAAAATGGCAATCAGTGCACCTCTGTTATAAACAATGCATGATTTTACAAATTCTGATAGTTTTTAATATTTATGCTCCAGTAAAACGTTGTGCTTGTCTAAGGTATTTTAGACAGTGTAGTGTTCAAGTAATAAAATTGTGAAATTTGAGCAAAAGAAAAACTGTTTATTAAAAAATATAAATCTAAAGGTGTATCTGTAAGGTATTAAAAAAACAATGATTCATCCACATTGTATGGCATCATTACAAAAAAGACATAAGCAGAACCACACAGTCCACGATCACAGCGCAAATAAAGTGAACTGTTCCACCTTACCACTGCAGAGCTGCTCATTGATGAGACACCTGATCTCCTCCAGCTGCTGGAGGTCCGAGGTCTCCAGGAGTGGGAGGAGGTCCCCCACATTGGTCTGCTCCCTAGCCATGGTGGTTTTGGCAGCACTGTGGGAGGTGGAGGAGGTGGAGGAGATGCAGGAGGAGGCGTCAGTGTGTCTCTCCTGCAATGTCCTTGTGTCAGCCACCTTGCTGCCTGGAGGACTCCTGGACCCCACCCTCCAATACAGTCTCCAGGCACCTCTGCAGCAGAGAAGTGGGAGAGCGTTGGTTCCCATGTGGTAGATGTATTGAATGAAATGTTATTTTGCATTTTGCAAATTATTTTTTTATCCAGTACATATGGCAGTAGTCACATGACTTTGTCTTTAAAGTCCTTAAATGTCTTAAAACACAAAAAAGAAAACCAAAACATACCAAAATATAATAGGAATAAATATACAAGAGTTATAACATGATCAATTCATGGGGAAAAGTTGGACTACAGAAACATTTCCTATCAGCTCACTGCTTGGAGAAAGGAAACTGGTTCAATTTATTTAAATCTAAAAGAGAAAATTCAACGAATATTCTCAGTGATGCAACTTTATGTAATGTTCATTGATGTCGACAATACTGAAAGACACAGAGGCCTCATGTTGTAGAGGTTGCGTCAGTTAGTACTTCATACTCTTCCTCATATGTGGAGCATGACTGTGTTATGAGGACGCGATGACTGTGAATTCCACTGGTGTTAAAGTTGTAGTTCAGATAGATGTAAAAAGTAATCGTAAGATGAATGTCATTTTTTGTTTTAGTGAAATGCAGTACAATCTCCCAAAACAACAGGAGCCACTTTGTCAAGATTAGACATTTGAAAATTTGACTGAATCCTTATTTTTGTTTCAGTTCCAGAGGACCCATGGGTCAGACGGGGACACTGCCCAGCAGCAGGAAGTGTGACCACGCTGGTCACTTCAGCCTTCATTAAACAACACAGGAAAAAAACAACAACAACTGTTCGCAAACGTCCTGTATGTCGAATCACAAACTGAGTCAGAACGCCATTGTCTCCCTGTTATCAATTACCCGCTGGGTCACGCGGTATGCTGGGGCCACGGGGGTTGTTAATGTGAATGTTTTTCACCTATTTATTTGCAGTGGGGACCGGTCAGCGTGGCACAAACACCAGCCACTTCCTATTGCTGTGGTCTCAGTGTTGGGAACCACCAGTGGAACACAAAGGGGCTTTATGCAGCCCAAACGCTAACACTGAAAATAACATTTCGTCTTGTCACACTTTCTACAAACAGGCTCCTCATTCTGTCGCGCGGATGTTTTGACAAATAACAACAGACAAGGATGTCCAGCCCTTAAAGACTGCATAGTCCCAGTCATACATAGGCCAAAATGCTAACATGCATTTAATATGGGTGGGAAGATTAACTGTTTTGGATTGGTTATCGACCTGTGACCTACACGGGGGCTTTTTGGAGACGATCCGGTAATTGTCTCTTATACACATCT
>JAFBJS010001633.1:166937-186956 GCA_016785265.1 Paraplagusia blochii | reverse complement strand
TGTATAAGAGACAGGGCTTTATGCAGCCCAAACGCTAACACTGAAAATAACATTTCGTCTTGTCACACTTTCTACAAACAGGCTCCTCATTCTGTCGCGCGGATGTTTTGACAAATAACAACAGACAAGGATGTCCAGCCCTTAAAGACTGCATAGTCCCAGTCATACATAGGCCAAAATGCTAACATGCATTCAATATGGGTGGGAAGATTAACTGTTTTGGATCGGTTATCGACCTGTGACCTACACGGGGGCTTTTTGGAGACAATCCGGTAAAACGGTCCGATGGTACGGATTTTTGTCCACGGTCAATTTTTTGCTCCATAGTCCCGCCCACAAATTGGGCATTGGAAATTGGCCACTTCTTCTCACTAGAGTGACTAAAATAATAAATAATAAAAAAAAATTATATATATATATATAGGCAGTGGGTATTAGTCTGCTCTTAGTCTGCTTAGTCTGCTCTTAGCAACATGGCAGACAAAATTTACAGCATTTCTCATTTAATATATATATATGATATAAATTTAAAATCGAAGGTTTGAACATTGTTTTTTTTTACAAGAGGGATGAAAAGATAAAAGCCAACTAAATTTATCGACTCTGTAGAGCAATAGGCAGTGTCAGGAGGCAGACCTGGAGGTGGCAGAGTTAAAGATGCTGAGATTCTCCTTAGGGAGAGACAAGGATGGACAAGATCAGGAATGAGGTGATTAGAGGGACAACACAGACAGGAAAAAGGGGACAAGCCGAAAGGACAAGTAGAAGAAAGAAGTATATTCACAATACAAAACAATGATATAATTTAGATAAGTTTCGCAGGATCGCAAAGCTGAATGGGCAGCATCTGTGGGGCTTAGTTTGCCTGGTCTACAACATCTACCTCAAGATCTTCTCTAGATTTTTCATCACCCAAGAGTTGAACAAAGATTTCAATACCTTGAGTGTTCAGATTGAGTTTTTCACATTGAAAAATAGCCAATGCAATCCCCAGACCAACAAACCAAGCTGTCTATAAATAACGGCTTAACACTTAATGCGAGGGGGGGTAATAGGTGATATACATATACATAGATTAAGGAGGACACACAGGACTGCACATCCTCTGTAATATTAACCAGAGAAATCCTAAGTAAACAACCTCTAACTCGATCATCACTGTCATTTTTATACGTGCTGTGTGGATCGGAGAATAAACCAGATTTTCATTCTAAGTCTCATCAATATTGGTAGCACACTCTACCTTTAAGGATGTTTTTGGGTCTCACACTCTGCCTAGATGAGTGGACACCATAGCAGCATCGTGACAAGGTTGAAAAACAATATATGAACCCGTGCATGTATGTGCGACCGTGTGCACGTCCGGCTGCTGGGGCCACTGTGTGTTTGTGTGTGTCGTAAACAACTATCAGAGAACAATGGACAGGCTTAGCTTCACTTTAATACCTTATATTTAGAAACACCAAAGTCACTCGAGCTCTGAGGGAACAAACATCACCCGGGACAAAGCAGGGGAACACACATACACCAATATGCGCTTTTAAAAAACACCATCATCTCCTCCAGTGACAGCAGCGGTTCGCTTAAAAACAAGCTGCCGACAGCTAACGCTAGCTGGGAGTAGAGAGCTACTGGAACACGGCGACCGGTCCGAGTGCATATAAGCTGCAGAGTGACACATCGAACACCTAACCATCGCATTAAAAAACACGCACGACGAAATTTATAACGGCAGAGGGGCAAAAAAAGTGGAAAAAATGGGCTGTTTACCTGTTAGAGGTGCAAAACTCCACAGGGCGCCGCCATCTTGAACAGCTCACAGCCCATCCCACCGCAGTGTGCGTCCGCTGACAGGCTGCATGTAAACTAATCCCCGCAGTTAGCGCAGTGACACGTTACTTTGGTATACGGCATTTACAATGGCAACCGTTGATGTTTGTTGAGTAACAAGGCGAGTTTCACAGAAAGCTCGGGCTCACGCAATTTCCAGTTCGATTTCTAATTTCGGGCTCAGCTTTTCTCCTTTTCTTTTCTTCATTGAAGGTAGAACGAACCGTGTGTGATGCGGTTTCGCGTGACCCACTCTTGAAGTGCGCATGTCTTACTTAGACGAATTAACAGAAACGACAGGGAAGTGAGGACCGGATGACATTACGATTTAATTGGAACTCTATGAGAATTTTTCAAAATAAGCGGCAGTGTCACTGTAGGCGTGGTTTAAGATACAAAAATGTTTTACTTACTACAAACGATTCACATCAAAAAGCTCCAAAAACTTCCACTAAGTCGAGAAAAGTTGGCTGAAAAGTACCCCAAAAATCTATGTGGCCACGTGACTCGTAAATAAACACTTGGAAATATGAGAAAGTTGCGGATAAGTGTTAAAATCGTTTAAATAACACAACGAATCGGAAAATGACCACTAATCATTTGTATACTGCCAAGACGCTGCAGGTACAAGCATTGACCACAGCGTGTCGCTCTTGCACCATACAACAATCACGACTCCACTCGCTGGAAGAGATCGTTACCTTAATGGTGACATTCAATACATCTAGAAAACAGGGTTTTGCGTCGAGTCAAAAGAATTTATTTTTATGTTTCTCTACGTGATGAATGATTTTTGACGATATAGAATTTCTAAGAAGAATTCAACTATAGCTTTTATTAAATTTAAACACGGTTTAAAGTATGTTGATTATTGATCAGGAGATCAATAGTTGACATTTTAAATTCAGTAAATATTTGTGAGAGTTTGTGAGATAAACAAAAAATTAAATCATTGGATTTAATGCTTCTTTTTTCAATCACAATAGTGAACACATGATATATAATTATACATGGACCGGTTCATCAGCATGTACAACTCCCAAACTGTTTGCACAAACGGATTAATAAGGATATTGCTGATGGATAGAAAGCCTCTCAACAAATAGAAATCTTTTGAAATGACAACAGCCTTCTCTCTGCTTTTTTTTCACTGTGGAACACTGACTGTGTTTTTGCTGGATCCTTAGGTAGACCTGTAGACGTTGAGAGAAATAATAATAATAGTAGTAATTATAATACTAACGGCCTTCACTTTGGCCCTAGAGGCAATGATTTTGTCCTTGGTGTGAAACTCCATGTTTACGGATAAGCGTGTAAAGATGGATGGATGATAAAATACTAATAATAACATTAATAATTATAACTTATTCATCCCAAAGCGCGAGCGCCGTTGGGAAGGTGTTATTCTCTCTGGGGCTCGAACCGAGAACCTTTGCGTTTAAGGCAGGCAGTTGCAATTAACAAGTATTTACATCCAGAGTACTTCTCCGCACTTAAGTGCTGTTCTTACCTTTTAACTCAACTATTGTGTGCATTCGTCATAGTTTGTCTTTCTGTAATCTAGTTTAAATAGTTATTTCGTTAATTCCACTTGTCTGGCGTTATTTTTTCTTCTGGTGTTCTTAGCTTTCTCCCAGCTGGACACTGTGAACTATAAGGAGAGGTGTAAAAGTTAGTCTAAATGGCTGTTTGACTGGGAAAAAACGGTGAACGGTATTTTATGATGTCATATATATTATCATATCACTCATACTTTCATATATTATAATTTTTTTCATTCGTTGATATAGAATATGACATTTTTAACCTGTTTTACCTGAAGTACATTCAAAACTGTAAATGTATTTTATTTCCCTCACAACCAGTTTTGTATATATGATGATTATCTGTAGGTGTTTCCTTTAATTCAGCAGTTACTTTACGGAAATACTTTATTCAGTTTAGAAACAACCGTCTTTAATTATGGTTTATTGTTAATTAACAAAAATTGTGTTCATTTGACAGAAAGGTAATAAAGAAAGTTAACTCCAACGTCAGTCTATTTTTATCTAAGGTTTGCTGAGTGTGTGTGTGTTTGTGTGTGTGTGTGCGCGCGCGCAAATCACCAGGACTGGTTTGGTGTGTGTATCTTTGGAGGTTCTCTCTGTCACACACACGCACACACACACACACACACAGTGACACGCCGTTGTTGGCCGTTTAAATCTTCTCACACACTCAACAATAACCGACTTCGATTGAATCGTGTAAATCAAACAACGTCTTGTGTGAACGTGTGATTTATTTCGTTTTATTTTTAATTCTCAATAATAACGTCATAGCTCCACATGGGAAATACCCGCCGATATCGCCATCGTTGTCTTTAGGGATAACACAAATATAAGAAAATAAAAAGAGAACGATGGATACACAGAGATATTTCGTTGAAAGGATTTTAAAAGCATCTTATTTCACTCTTTAACTATTTCTGTATTTTCTCCCGACGTTGAATAGAAACGTCTTCTTTTCCCGGTGTTGTTGTTTTAGTCAAATGACTGTTGTCGCCGGCGAAGCCTCGTGATTGGTGGAAACCAGAGTCAGATTCTGAGGAGTAATCTGATTGGAAATGTGATTAGTCAGGGAGGAGGGAGGGGCGAAGGGGTAGAGGGAGGATGGTATCCAGAGAGAGAGAGAGAGAGAGACAGAGAAGTGTCAGAGGTTTCTTTAAAGCCCTGCTTGACTTTTCATAGTTCAGAAGGATTTAAAGAGTAATCTCTGTCGCTATATTTTGACTCATATATTATTAACATTAACGGGCTGTACTTATTTAATTATTATAATTATTTTATTATTACTCGTTCTAAAGACTTCTGGACTGTTCTGTAACGGTGAGTCTGCGTCAACGCATTTGTCACAAAAAAGTTTTAAAGTTGTACTAAAAGTATACTACGGTAAAATGTAAATCTCTCGCTATAGCTACTTTGAAAAACTCGTTCGTGTGTAGTTCACGTGTGTTGTAAACGGTTGAGAAAAAAGTGCGTTTTGACAGAAAGTGCTGTGACGTTTCCATATGGAGATGTTGAGATAAAGCTCTGCGGCCCATTGTCACCTCACTGTGAATGCCCCGAAAACAGACCCCACTCATACAGTTTGGTTTCTTTTAACGACGTCACATCGACCATTCGATCATAATTGCCGAAACGAGATTTTATTCTGAAACGACTTGTTTGTAGTTTGTTCCTAACCCTCGGTGTTCTGTGTCAGGCTCAAGATGCCGCGGTCTTTTCTGGTGAAGAATAAAAGGTGCACGTCCTTCAACGTACACAGATCCTACGATGAAGATCAGAAGGCCCTGACTTCAGGTAAGACTTTATTATTAGTATTATTATTACTATTAATACTGGACTTAAGTTTATTTTATCCCTGAAATTCGATATTAACTTTCCAGTAATTTACGTATATAATGCTATTCTTCAATTTTTAACGGTGACCATCCAATAATAAAGTTAATAATAATTAGAATAATGATAATAATCATACATTGATCAAAGTTTCGCTCTCTGTTCATTATTTGCGAGCTCGTAAGTCGAATTCTTACCTTGTTTTAAGTTTTTTTTTAAGTTTTGAATTTGACTGTAGATTTATTTTTAAGAGATTTTATTCCCAAACGTTTACACTTTGGTGCGATCCCAGAGGACCGAGTCTAATGTGTCCAGGATAGTCAAATGTAAATGACGTCTAATCTCAATCTCTGACAAATGTGTACAGATTATTATATAAAGTGATCAGCTGACAGCTGTTACCAGGCTCCGCCCACCATCCATTGAGTCCCCAAAAAGTACACAGCTCCCGGTTAGGAGTCCGTTAATAGCTGAGCAATGTGGGAAAAATAAGATCAAGAAATGGAGAAGGTAAAAAAAAACTAAGCAAAGAAAAACGCAGCAGTTTTTCAGTCTCTACGAGATCAGCCTGGATAAGAAGGCGATGAAGATTAAAAGAACAGCGACTCATCGAAACCAAGATAAAAGAGAACGTTGTTCAAAATCAGCTTATTTCCAATTATTTACACTTAGACCAAAACAGCAGTGATTTCTGATTTGCAGCAAATGAAAACGAAGTAACAGAAAGTGTCTGGTGCCTGTTTACAGTAAACAGTAACCAAAGCCGCACCTGCAGGTCTCACCGTTTTGTTTTTTACTGCTGCCGAGTCTTTATATTCCATTTGTTCCTGTTCTGTTTTATCCCGCGTTATTTGAAATACTTAAGGTTTTCACGTAAAGTTTCCTCCTTGTATTTCAGTAATCTTTAATATTTTGTAGTCATCTATTATTATATAATATTATGTAGTCGTCTATATATTTATATCATATTTATTATATTTATATATATAAACACTTTTTATATTTATACATATATACATATATATGTATTATATACAGTATATATATATATATATATAGATATTTTATTGAAACTGGCTTTCCTGACTAAAATGTCTTCTTAATTTTTTTTTTTTTACTTACATTCAAATTTTTTGCCCATGTATTTTTTGAAGCTAAGCCCTGTTCTCTCTCTTCTGTGTAATTCTACAGAGACCTCAACCGAGCTCCAGTGCATGGACTTGTCTCTCAGGTCCGACTCTGAAGAGCAACTCTCACCGTCCTCCGACAAGGAGGACACCAACGTCTTGTGTCCAATATCAGCTAACCCGGAACCAAACAGAACATCTGCGGCTGCCGCGCAGCCTTTCCCTCGGACTGGTGAGATCTGGCATAGAAGTTTAATGTTAACTTTCACCTGAGGTCTTAGTACAAATGATTTAAACAATGGATAAAACAATTGGAAATTTACTGGAAAGAGTATCAACAGTGTCAAAAAGCATTTCACGGCCTCTGACTGTAGCATTTTGTTGCTTCCTCTCAGAACCACACATGGCAGACTTCTCGTACTACAAACACACCTACGCCTGGGAGGTGCCTCATCCCGCCTCCTTTGAGATGCGTCAGGTGACATTTAGTCCAACGGTACTGCAGCACGCCAGCTCTCTGTACGGAGGACACATCCGCCGAAGCCCAACACCCCAGCAGCCACTGGACTTCAGCACGCACTACTCGCCCACGTCCAACACCTACCACTGCATAACCTGTGACAAGGTATGAACACCACCACCCATCCACCAACCAACTCACCATTAGACCAAACAACAAACCAAAACGTCCAGTTAACAACCACCAACCGAACATCAATTTGTCTAACCTACCAAACCAAACAACTAACTATCCAATATACCAACCAACCAACCAACCAACCAAAAAAACATCAGATCATGTAACCAACCAACTAAACAGCAAACCTTATTCATCCTTCAGGAGTATCATCCTGGAATTATGTGCTATCCAACCATTTAACCAATAAGCCTAAATACTGACCAACCAAACATCCATTAACCAATTAACCCACCAACAAACCAATCAACAACCAAAAAGCAAGCTACTAACCAACTGGCATCCAACCAGCCAACAACCAACTAACAAACTGACATTCAACCAGCCAATAACTAACTCCTCAACTGACATCTAACCAGCCAACAACTAACTAACCAACTATCATTTAACCAGCCAACAACCAGCTAACATTCAACCAGCCAACATCCTCCGCGGTAACTGACATCCAACCAGTCAACAACTAACTAACCAACTGACATCTAACCAGTCAACACCTAACTAACCAACTGACATCTAACCAGTCAACAACTAACTAACCAACAGACATCTAACCAGCCAACAACCAACTGACATTCAACCAGCCAACATCCAACCAAGCAACTGACATCCAACCAGTCAACAACAAACTAACAAACTGACATCGATACAGCTAACTAACCAACCTATGGTCCAACCGTCATACCAATCAACTAGCCAACGTAGCTAACATAAACAAAGATCCACCAGAGAATGTGTGGGTTCAAAACCAATGTCCATGCTTATGTTTGGTCTACTCTGTGTCAGGTCTTCTCCACACCACATGGGCTGGAGGTCCACGTCAGAAGGTCTCACAGTGGAACCAGACCTTTTGGCTGCAGCATCTGCAGGAAAACCTTTGGTCACGCGGTCAGCCTGGAGCAGCACATGAACGTCCACTCACAGGTACGAATACCGGCAGATCAGAGTGTAAAAGTAACCAGAGGTGTCCACAGAACTGTTGTCATGTGGATGATGTTGTTCTGTCTCTGAACAGGAGAAGAGCTTCGAGTGTAAGATGTGCGGCAAGTCCTTCAAACGTTCGTCCACTCTGTCCACACACCTGCTGATCCACTCAGACACCAGGCCGTACCCGTGTCAGTACTGCGGCAAAAGGTTCCACCAGAAGTCGGACATGAAGAAACACACCTACATTCACACAGGTCAGTCCAATGTCAGTCCTCAGAGTGGTCTTTCGAAAACCACCGAGAAAATCTGAGAAAAAACTAAAATGAAATACCAATGTGATTAACTCTGATCAACCAGAGAAATACTATATAAATCCATGTCCAATAGTCTCACACACTAACACCTCCTCACTAGAAGGAGCCTCAAATGGTTGTATTCATGGTACGGCTAAGGAACGCGGAGCTAAAGATTCTGCCTTACAATGAGCGTTAGGAGTATCAGGGTAGAGAACTCCATCCTCCTTGTATATAAAACCAGAGAGGAGAGGTTTCTGAAATCAGGTGATTGGGATACAGTCGGAATCCTAATAACAACAGTAAAAGCAATGGTGGAAACTATGCTATTTCTGACTGTGCTAATTTGTGTAGCTTTACGGCTACCGTTAGCCATTGGTGTCTATTTGTGCTTTTCTTCTTCTTTCTTCTTTTATACCGTTTCTAAACATGCAGTACTAATTCATTTGTTATAGGTTTACAATAACTCAATTGGCAGAGCGCCACACACAGGCCAAGGATATGTACTACAAAAATATTTAGCGATTCTTTGTAAATGTTGTATTTGTTTGCCGTGATCCTTGTAAATGCTATTAATCCAGAGGGCGTGGTCACATCGTATCATAGCTGTGTAAACGACCTCAGAATTATTTGTCTAAGGGGCGCCGACAATGACATTAAAATAAAGAACCACCATGTCTGTGAAGATTCTCATTCATCCAGGTCATGATATCCAAAAAGGGTTTAGTTGTAAGCAACTGGACTTCTTCTTGGAGTTGAAAGACGTTTCATTCCTCAACTGAGGAACTTCATCAGTTTCTGGGTTGATGTCAGAGGGAACTCTAGTAGTTCTCCTCCTCACAACTTGTTTGTTTTGGTCACAACTTTTTGGACAGCAAAGAACAACCACCAAGTACTGGAGAAACAGTTTAGATATGACAGAGTCATGTCTCTGTCATGACTTGCTCTTTAAGAACATGCACTGTTTCTAAGAATGATAGCGCCAGTTAATAATCACAAAACAAATTTTGGCGTTTGCATATCAGCTCTTTCTGCCACAATCAAAGATAACATGACTTCCCTTTGATTCTTAACATTCTACAGTCCAACCACAAAGTGGATACTACTCTGTTAGATGTTTTTTTTTTTTATGATTCACAATCTTAAGTCATGGAAGCGTTATTTTTGCTGTGCACTATTATCTTATTTAATTTTCCTGTTTCCATTTTGCAGGTGAAAAACCTCACAAGTGCCAAGTCTGTGGGAAGGCGTTCAGTCAGAGCTCTAACCTCATCACACACAGCAGGAAACACACCGGGTTCAAACCCTTCGGATGCGACATCTGCTCCAAGGGCTTCCAGAGGAAAGTGGACCTGCGTCGGCACCATGAGAGTCAGCACAGCATGAAGTGACCTCAACCCTGGAATTGTTGAAATAACATACAACAATATTACATTTTTATTTATTGTAAATAACTGGCTTTATTTTAGGAAGGACCGTAGCTATGTAAAAAAATGGAGGAGAATAACCAGGTCAGAGAAAAAAATCTAAGCTAGCCTTTTTCAATCACTTCTCGTTCTTCCAATTCCACACTTTCATGTTGTAAATAAATGATTTATTATGATATAAATGTTATTTTAATTTTATTTAAATATTTAAAGCACAGAAAATTGACTGAATATTTTCCAGATCGATTGACACAAATATCAATTGGGATGGAAAAAGTCATACTTCAGCGTTGTATCTCTGCTCCATTTCGTCTTCGTCTCTGCTTCAACCTCCATTCGCTCTCGATGGAATGTTTTACGGCTCTTTCAGACCAGTAGATGTGATTGTAACCTTGTTGCTACATCTACTTCTCCCTCTTTTCAGATGTCTTTTCAGCTTTTGATCTAAAATGCCACTTACTTTCACTCACTTTCTAGACATTTTAAATTTTGACACTAATTACATAAGACACAGGGTTTGCTCTTCTTAACTTACATTTACTTGCTTGGAAAATTTAAATGTTCAATTTTACAATTTTCATCCAAACCCTCGAATGTAAGTTTGATAGTTTTCTGAAAGGTATAAAATGGGTTTAAAAAAAAGGCTACAAAGTAAAATATTAATATATGTCATGCCTGTGAATATTTGGTTTTTAGTTCTTTTGTTATTTATTTTGAACCTCTGTATCATCACTTTTTTTTCTGTGTTCATAATGAAATAAAAGTTGCAGGGAGGTGAGGAGAAAAAAACGTTGATTGTTCTGTTGACGATGTTGACGATGACAAGATCTGCTTCTCATCGTTTAAACTCTCGTTCACTACTGTCAGAGCAGGAAAAAAAATCTCCTGGAGGACAAAGGGTGGACCTGATATTTAATCTTAGTCAGGAGGAAAATCCAAATTAGACAAACTGTTAGTAGTAGATAGAATCTACTCTTACATACACAGGGACACTGCTGATGCTTTGAATGCTGCCGCTGCTTTGGCACCGCTGAGTCAGGGATTAATTAACCATACGTTAGAAAAAAAATGTTTCAACAGGGTTTTGGTGGGAGTGGATGATTATTTAAGTCAACTGTCATTGGAGCTAAAGAGTCAAGAGCTGCTGCTGCTGCTGGATTGACTTTAACACTCCACCTTTGTCAAACATGTCAGGACAATCAGCTCCAGGCAAATCAGATCATCACCTCAGCCTTTAAATCTGACAAACAGCTGCTGCTGTTGTCTGTGTGTTAGTGAGTGTGTGTGTGTGTGTGTAAGAGAGAGAGAGCGAGAGAGGGAGACTGTTTAACAGTCAACGTCACCGTATTAGCTTGTTTATCAGTACAAAACAGCACAGTGGTATAGTACAGTATATGTATATATATATATATGTGTGTGTGTGTGTGTGTGTATCTTGGCAACTATTAGCCAATACAAACTCTGTTGGAATTATTATTACCAAAATCTTTAACAGCTGGACATTCGTCTGTCTAATAAATATATTATATGTGTGTATATATATGCAATACACAAAATACATAAGCGTAAATACTCTAGTCTAGGGATCAACTCCTGTTTGTTGAAATAAACTCACACTGCTCATAAAGTCCACTTTATTATATTGTTTCTGACAGAAAAGAAATCAGTGTGTGAATATGAAGAGGGTGAGAAAGAGAGGGTGAGATAGATAGAGAGAGAGAGAGAGAGAGAGGAGCTGATAAAGCTTTCTGTCTGGTAAACAAATCCCTGAGCTTTTATGCAAAACGTGTTGATGTTTCTGGTTCACCATGGGTCTGTGTTGATGACAGTTAGACTGTGTGTGTGTTGAGAGGCAGGGACGCCAAATCAAAATAGTGCACAGCTAACCATCCACAGAAAAGTGAATCATGAGGATGTCAGTGGGTGGGACTGAGCAAACAGGACACAGGTCCTGAAAGAGGTGGAGCAGCCCTTGGTTTTAGGGGCTGAGGGTTGGAGCCTGGGGGAACACAAGGGGAAACGGTGTGTGTCTGTGCACCTGTACTTCTGTTTCACAGGTAAACAAGTGCATTAGTTCTGAAGGTAAACTCATGGTTAATCAAATTTAAAGATAGACATGAGGAGGCAGCGTGTGAAGGGGGAGGTTCTCTTTCAATGGGTTTTTGTGTGTTTGCATCGCCTGAGGACGTGTGTGTGTTACATGTTGCAAAATCACCTTTGTTTTTACTTGAAAATGTCAGGTCCTCACCTTTATTAAACACCTTTACAGTAATAAATCTACAGTATTAGCCAGAGATATGAACTGATGTAGCTGGCCTTACTCTGCTGCAGTGTCATCTCAGCTAGTTAGATGGTTGGTTATATAGTAAGTTCCATCAATCATTCATTTGTATGTTTGTTTGTGTGTTCATTTGTTTGCTCCTTTGTTTGTTTTACTTCATTTGTTGAAGTTATTGGTTTGTAAGTTAGTTAGTTGGTTAGTCACTTTGACCAATCACTTGTTTATTACAGTAGTTCATAGTATAGTAGAAGGTGATAGTATTTATACTATACTAGGTCGTTGTATATAAGGAGGTAATAGTATTTGTCCAAAGGTAGGTCAATTAATTAAGGGTGCTGATATTATTTATGCTGTACTAGGTCACAGTATAGTAGACGGTGAAAGTATTTATGCTATAGTAGGTCATAATAAAGTAGGAAGTGATAGTGTTTATATTATAGCAGGTCATAGTATAGTACCAAGTGATAGTATTAATACTATACTAGTTCATATTATAGTAGGAGGAGAAAGAATTTATACAAAAGTAGCTCATAATATATTAGGAATTTACAGTATTTATTCTATAGTTATTCGTAGTATAGTGTAAGGTGATAGTATTTATACTATACTAGGGTGTAGTATAGAAGGAGGTAATAGTATTTGTGCAAAAGTAGGTTAGTTTATAATGGGCGGTGACATTATTTATACTATACTAAGTCATAGTATAGTACCAAGTGATAGTATTAATACTATACTAGTTCATATTATAGTAGGAGATAAAAGTATTTATACAAAGGTAGCTCATAATATACTAGGAAATTACAGTATTTTTACTATAATAGTTTGTAGTATAGTATAAAGTGATAGTATTTATACTATACTAGGTCGTAGTATAGAAAGAGGTAATAGTATTTGTGCAAAAGTAGGTCAGATTATAATGGGTTATAATACTATTTGTGCTATAGTAGTTTATAGTATACTGTAGTAGAAGGTGATAGTATTTATGCAATACTAAGTCATAGCATAGTATGAGGTGACAGTATTTATACAACACTCAGTCACAGTATAGTGGGAAGTGATAGTATTCATACAATAGTATCTCATAGCACTCTCTGCTGACACTGAATCAGTTTAACGGTGAAAATCTGGAGCAGCAACCTCAGCCCTGAGACTAAAAGATGAATTTACAGATAAAGAAAAAGAAATCAAGACTCTGACATCAGGGTGGTGTTGTTGGAACAACACACACACATGTAACACCCTCAGCAGGTAACTGAGCAGGAATTTGTCTTGCAAATCACCTCTATGCAAATGAAGACATGTCTGTTTTGGACCTTCATGGAAAACTCATGGCTACTTTCACCCCGTGTTATATCAAAGCACTGCCATGGAAATCTGACTCACTCATTTATTCTTTCCACACCCCAGACAGTTGTTTTCTTTATAAAAAAAAACAAAAAAACTACACCTCTACTCTCCTCTCCCTTCTACCGCCCTCCTCCACCCTCCCTCCACTGCTCCTCTACCGGCTCCTTTTCTCCCTAAGGAAAAATGACTTTTACCGTCACAGCCTCGTCTTTGTTGTGATTCAGTAGATTCAGTTTAACTGATTTCACCTGGAGAAAAGGATAGAAAGGAGGGGGCGCACGTCAGCGTCACAGTGACAATAGTTACGATTGAATGCTAGCAATTACAACGCGAAGCTCTGAACAGTTATTTGGCGGCATCTTGTTTTACGATCCTCTGTCGAAACAATTACAGAAACTTTCCCGATTCTCAGGTCCCTGTTCTTTACAGTATGTTTGTGTGGAAACAAACCGTTCCAACGGTACCTGGAGACTTGTCCATGGTTTATAGACAACAGTTCTAAGAAAATGGCTCCCTTGTGTTCAGACGTTTTATTATTATCATTAATATGATGATGATGATTATTATTTTAACCACTGAGAATAATAAAACAAGAAATTGCATAAAATTATTTAATAATTTCAGGGTTTTTGGTGAGTGACAGAAAAGACTAAATAAACCCAAGTGCCAGAGCTCATTTCCTGTATGTGTGTCTGCATGTGACATGCGGTGTGATTGTGGCTTACCAAATGCTCTGCTGCTACAGATAAGAGCGTTGATGACATAATAGCCAATGACCAGAAAAAAAACAAGGGGAAAACAACACAGAATGAGTAAAACAGGTGACTTACTTAAATCTAACTGTTATCACTTCTTCATAACAACAATAAAAATCATTATAGATAACATACACTAGTACTTAGTAACGTCAAACTCACTGGGGAGTCGCTCACCATGGTTATAATAAAGTATATGTGTTGTATCATATGGAATCAGATTCAGGAGAACTGACAGGTTTGGTTATATAAGGTCACATTAGATTTATTAAGGTTATTGGTGTGTGTGTGTGTGTGTGTGTTATATTGAAATGGGGCACGTTATATTTAGATAGTGCTGTTTACATTTAGTCCGGTTAGACTAGGTTATGTTAATGAAAATAAGATCTTCTCCTTCTCCTTTCAGCTTGTCCCATTTTCAGGTGTTGCCACAGTGAAAAAGCATTTTCCACCTCCCTCTGTCCTCTGTGCTATGTCCTCCCTCACTGCATCCATCAATCTCCTCTTTGTCTCCTACCTGGTAGCTCCATCTCTAGGATCATTCTTCTACCACTGTCCCTCCTCTGAACATGTCCAAACCATCTCAATCTGTCTTNTTCCTGTCTGTGTTGTCCCTCTAATCACCTCATTCCTGATCCTGTCCATCCTTGTCTCTCCTAAAGAGAACCTCAGCATCTTTAACTCCACCACCTCCAGCTCGGCCTCCTGTCTTCTACTTATTCCTAGCGTCCCTAATCCATCCATCATGGCTGGTCTCACCACTGTCCTGTAAACCTGTCCCTTCTTCTTAGCTGACTCTCTTCTATCACAGATCACTCCTGACTCTTTTCTCCACTTGTCTTATCCTGCCTGTACTCTATTCTTCTCCTCTCTTCCACAGTCTCCACTGCTCTGAACAGTTGATCCTCAGTATCTAAACTTCTCCACCTTCACTGACGTAATTATATAGAGTGAGGCCTAGCAAGGCCCAACAAGTATGGGTCCTTAACCACTAAGCCACCAAAGTTAAAAGTTGTTTTATTTCGCAGCAATGAAGAATATTTGTCACCTGAACAGGTAGAAGACTGTACCTGAACTGTACAGTCATCTATTTAAAACAGGCCCTTTAAGGAAACTGTATTGTTGATGTGGCCCCCTGGTAAAAATGGGTTTGACAACATTGATCTAGTTAGTGTCCAACTGAGCTCCATTTTTAGGACTTGCTCAGTGTCTTTCTACCCAATTCAAAAATATTGACTAATATTGAATATTAATAAAAATTATTAATTAATGAAAATGCAAAGAAAATGAAAAGTAATAGTACATTTCAGGATGTTAAAATAAAATGGGGAAAATTTTATCGAAATATCAAAGGTCTGGATTGAACTTGGACAGAGCTGGATGGTACTTGCTAAAAGTTTGACTAAGAAAATTACTTTTTTTACAACTAAGGCGAAAACAAATAAAACCAGTCCAACTACTCTCTGACAATATCACTTCTTGACTCTAACTGCAAAACCGCGCTGCAGGCAAGGTTTTTACGTGCAATGAAAGAAATCACTGGTGAAAATCATGTGTTCTGACCCAGAGAGTGAAGAAGTTTTCCTGGTGCGCCCTGTTATCAGGTGGAGCACATGCTCCAAATATGGGTGTGCGCACAGAAAACCCTGATGGAGTACAAACAGCGATGTGATGCTTGAAGATTGACACTGAACAAGGAGAGAGAAGTAGTGGAACTTGTTGAAAGCTGAGATCAGCAGAGACTCTTCCAGGCTGCGTCAACTCACTGACAGAACATCATTGATAACCCTTATCAAGGTCACTGCACGCACCAACGGCTGAAGGAGGCCAGCGGTGGAGCAGGGAGGAGCGGACGTTCAGCGTCAGTCAGATAGCAGCCAAACATAAGGAGGAAGAGAAAAAAATATCTAACCATAGTCAGGCACAAAGAAAAAAAATACCAGAAAAGTATATATATATATAAGGAATTACATAACATTTACACAAGTGATGTGGGTCAACATCAACTGGTCCCATTGCTGAGTTTCAGCTCTGACTATACTTATACTTACTTCCATGCCGACTGCAAATTAGAGTTTTAGTGCAACTTAATGATTTAACTAGTGTTAAACTAGCATTAAACTAGCGTTAAACCCCTATGTGTAGAGAAAATTTGTATTTGTGTCCAACAGTTCTATGTAGATCCATTCACTTTGCAGCCCATTGAACATAAGTGATTTTAAGTCAATCTCAAGCTCTATGTGGATGATGCACTTCTTCATGTGAAGATCCGAACAGAAACCAAAAGCAAATATATGGCAATATTTCAACGAGAACAAATTGTTGGTTAGTCACTAGGCAAGTTAACAAAGCAGTGACAAGATCCTGGGTTAAAACAATCTTCCCATTATTCCATACCTGCTTAGCAAATAAATGATAACTGCAATAATGGCTCATATACCGAACTGGAAAAGTGGGATTTTAAAATAGAGGAGGAGGAGGATTCCCTGAGGAAAGAGAAGGAATTAGAATAAACAAAAGATAAACGATGGATGAGGTGAATATTTATCCCAACGGTACGACCTTAACCTCCTTAACTTTACAGTGTCTATTTTCATGTGTCCCCTCAGGCACAGAGACAACAGGAGATGTTGATGATCTTTAACATAAGCTTTAATCAACAGAACGCGTTCAGATGAGCAAGTTCATCATGGAACGAAGACAGAAGTGTGTAAGACATTTCGGAGTTCAGACTTGGAACCCCCTGAAATACCTCCATTAGTGGAGTAATGATGTTATCATTACATACTATAGGATATAAAGCCAGTGTTTTGAGGAAATATGATTTTTTTTTATTTTATTTTGATTAAAACCTATTATTTTCTTTGAAATAATTTCCCCCCATGGATTGATTTTTTTCGTTACTACGCCCAAAACACACTGACATTCAGTTTTGTATACTGCCTCATGTCCAGTGTATTTTTGGACTGTCCAAGCCGGACTCTTGGTTGTATGATAGAGTGCAGGACTTGTGCAAATGCAAAACACTCCACTCACTGCTTCCTGTTCGCACGAAACAAAGTCACAGATGACATGATGACTTCCCTGCAACTCACTAGACATAGGAAGAAGTGAATATATTTATTAATTTACCGTATGAACCTGGACAATACCTGTCCCGCACCAGCCAAACAATAGAGCCTACAACCAAATGTCACTTTGGTTGCCATTTAATATCATTAAGGACATGCTTTCAGCAAAACCCGCACACTCCACATCGGAAAATCATTTTGCTTTTCAATATAAAACAGTTTTGTACAGGATTAAGGCAAACATTCAGTACATTTCAAGTTTATTCACCTGTGTTAATGTGTCCTGAACTGTCAGTGGCCAATATGACCACAGGGTTTGTGTAGTCTGTTTGCTTTTTCAGAGTTTCTGGGGTTTTTTGTATTTTTTTATGCAGATGTGAAATTTGTCACCAACAAACTCCCCATATATCTTCGTTATCAACTGACATAGGGGAGTAAATATATGCATTTATGCTAATCAAGTTGACTGTTTATTAAATTATGACATTTGCGAAGAGTTGTTAAGGTTACATGTCACTCTAGTGTCGGGTGTTGGGTGAAATGTAAGGAAACAGTGTCGGAAAAACACACGCTGTTTTGTGCACTTCACTCAAATGAAGGTGATTCAGTGGGAAAATAAAAAGGTTTAACCCCCCGCAGGCGTTGAAATCTCGTGTGAGTGTATGGCATGGAAAGGCAGGAGAAAAGAAGGAGAACAAGAATCAAAGCAAACAGAGAGACTGTAATTGTCAGGAAGAGAGCATCTCTAAGTTTTTAAGTAAACACTGCAGAACATGTGTGCAGTCTTCTTCCTTCTCTGAGGGGACAACCGTGTGTAGACAGTTTCAGGGAGGTACCACCACGCAAGTGCTCTTCACACTCACACTCTCACAGTGTTATTAACATTGTAGATTCTTACGCCTACATCTACATCCAGGCATATGGATAAGATGTGTCCAATTCACCAATATCGAATGATGAACAGACATACGGTTCTTTTTATGTATGTGCACAACATCTGGCAGTCTCCATTACTAAAACACAAAATCTGTTTAGGAACCATGTTGGTGTAAACCATCATGGCTGCCTCTGTAGATGATCAAGGGCACGCCATTCTTAATTTCTGACACAAATCAATGTCAACCATATGAAAAATAGCAAAAATATTGAAGAAAAGATATCTGAAAGTCCTGACAATGTTTCACAGAGCCCAACATAGTGTTTGACAGCTGCTAGTCTTTCAATCAGGTGAGTAACTGTCACCGTTTGCCTACCATACTGTAGTCGGATCAACAGTGACCTCATGTGGCCATAGTAAGCAAAGTTTGTTGCTAACGTTAAAGCTTAAAAACCTTAAACGTTTTCTATTATTATTATTATTATTATTGTTATTATTATTATTACTGTTTGTTCCAATAAGCAGCAGAAGTTTTTGTATTTATCTCTTGTTAGGTACTGTACTGCTGCTGGAGCTATTATTTCCCGAAAAATACTCCCGAGGGATCAATAAGGTTCTATCTATCTATCTATCTATCTATCTATCTATCTATCTATCTATCTATCTATCTATCTACCATGACGCCATACTCGGCTTGGCGTCGAAAAATGGAAATGTTAATTTAAAATGTAATCCTAAATTGTCGACAAAAACTAGAAAGCATCCACGCAGTCAATGTGTGGCAGTAATGAACAATGGAGCTACGCCGCAGTAGTAAATAGAGAAATCCGAAGAAGAAGAAAGAGGATGTGACGTAATATGAAAAAGCAAGATGGCGGACAGCAGCAACAACAAGCTGGACTTTACTTTGACAGAACTCAACGCTGCAAACTGGACATCGGAAGACGATGACGTCCGCGGTTCCTCGGCCACGGTGGAGCTGCAGGAAAAGCGGTTGGTGTGCGTGGAGTATCCCGCTGTGGTGAAGAGCGCCACCAACATGCTGGCGACTCTGGGAGGAGAGAACTCGGTGTCGAAGGTGAGGGTGCACACACAGGCAGTGGGTTAGTGTTGATATTCCATCATGGGATGACGATGAGCCCTCGTTTTTAGGATAACCTTCATATATCGTTAGATACTTCTGCTGATGTATGAGAACAGTACAACAGGAGACACAGATGCTAAGATTCTCTTTAGGAGAGACAAGGATGGACAGGATCAGGAATGAAGTGATTAGAGGGACAACACAGACAGGAAGTTTTGGAGAAAAAGCCAGTTAAAGCCAGATTGAGATTTGGACATGTTTGGACATGTTAAGAGGAGGGACAGTGTATACATTGGTAGAAGAATGATCCTAGAGATGGAGCCACCAGGTAGATTGATGGATGCAGTGAGGGAGGACATGGAGGTAGTTGGAGTCAGAGTAGAAGATACAGAGGACAGGAGGAGATGGAAAACATTAATTTGTTGTCCCAACCCCTGAAAAAGAGAATTTACTATAACAGTGGAAAATCTTGTATCAAATCCACAGACGTACGCTAACCCAAACCGCCGTATTGAGCTGCGTTTCCGACCTGAGGATCCCTTCTGTCACCCTCTGTGTGGCAATCGCTTCCCTTCAGCAAACCTTCTCCTCAAGGTGCGACGCAGAGTGAGGAAACAGGATCCAAAAGACGTGGAGATCCACATGGATCTGCTCGGAGTCATCACCACAACGTATAAATTTCAAGGTTGGCCACAGAATCTTGTAGTGAACCAAAGATCATACAGCGTACAAGTGCATTTAACAGAGAAAAGATGATTTGTACCAGACTGCAGTTCTTGCACTAATTTCCATCTGCGGTCCCTGAGACCAACAACAACCGAACACACTGATGAAAGAGAGCCATTGATAACAAATACAGACAGTACTTAATACATTTCATGCCTCTGAACATGTCCAAACCCTCTCAATCTGTCTTCTCTAGCTTT
>JAFBJS010001633.1:106527-166891 GCA_016785265.1 Paraplagusia blochii | reverse complement strand
AAGAACAAATGCCTTGCTATAGAAATGATCATCTTTTAGCTTAAATGATCATCAGCACACTTTTAGCTGACATATTGTACAAATTGTTAACTAAAAATGCAAACATATGGCTCCGGAGAAGTTTCCTCAGGACAGGGATATGCTTAAAACCTGTCTCTTATACACATCTAGATGTGTATAAGAGACAGACACGGGGCCACGCCCAGTTCACACCATAGAGGAGATAAATATGTGAGGTAGACCAGAGCTAACACTACAACAACAGACAACAACAGACAACAACAACAGACAGAATCAATGGACAATAACAACAGACAGCAACCTTGGACAGTAACGATGGGCCTGTCTCTTATACACATCTTACTAATTTCCATCTGCGGTCCCTGAGACTAACAACAACCAAACACACTGATGAAAGAGAGCCATTGATAACAAATACAGACAGTAGTTAATACATTTCATGCCTCTAAACATGTCCAAACCATCTCAATCTGGTTCCAAACCTTCCTGTCTGTGTTGTCCCTCTAATCACCTCATTCCTGATCCTGTCCATCCTTGTCTGTCCTAAAGAGAACTTCAGCATCTTTAACTCCTCCATCTCCAGCTCCAGTCTCCTGTCTTCTGCTTATTGCACACTTTTTAATGTGTTTCTTAAAGCTAAGCATCATGTCCAAGATTCTTCCTCTTCTCCTTTTGGCTTGTCCCTTTTTTCAGGTGTTGCCACAGCAAGTCAACAATTTCCATCTCCCCCTGTCCTCTGTATGTTCTACTACCTCCATGTCCTCCCTCACTGCATCCATCAATCTCCTCTTTGTCTCCTTCCTGGTAGCTCCATCTCTAGGATCATTCTTCTACCAATATAACCACTGTACCTCTTCTGAACATGCAACGTGTCCAAGATTATGGCAAGATATTTGACACACTTTTAATTATTTTTATATTACATTATTTCTTTAAATTTATTTAAGGGGTATGGTTTACCATTTGGTTTTTTTTTTAGCTGTTTTACCCACATTCAGTGTTAAAAAGGTCATTTAACCATATGGAAATTTTGTCCATTGCCATTGATCGCTTGGCTGCTTCTTATTCAGATGGTTTGACCCTTTTCTTGGGTCTGTTTGTTGTAGGGATGGCTGACTTCCAATGTCTGGCTGTGCACACAGCTGCAGGAAAAGAAACCTCTCTGTATGACAAGGTCATCCTCCACAAATCTGAGAACCAAGCCTATTTTGAGCAGCCAATGCCTTACTTCCTGCCTCCGGCCATCTTTTCCCGTCTTGACACTCCGGTGGATTACTGCTACCGACCCGACTCCTCCTGCAAGTCAGTCGCAACATTGTCACACAAAAACTCAAGTTGATATTTAGTCATAAATTTTTTTTTTTTTTTTAACGAAGTAATTTAGATTCTGTCTTCTTTTCACAGCCTCTTCCCCAAAAACAACAGCAACTTCATCAGTCTGAATCGCATACGTCGACCCAACAACGCCATCTTTGTCAGTTTCACTGATCCAACCGTTCCAACCGAATGTCTGGAAGCAGCCAAAGTGAACTGGTCTAAGGCCTGTGCGAAGGACTTTGACAGAGCGGCTGAGGAACGATTAAAAGAGGTACAAAAACTTCAGTACCCACCAATACCTAAAGTTCCACCATCAGAAAACTGATGCTGGGACACAACCTGACACAGAACTAACAGCTTTTATCCAATGTGAAACCAACCCGTATTCAGATGTTCGCGAGTCGACCCATCTGGTCCAGGAACGCAGTCAGAGCCAACATCAACCTCCACCCAGAGAAAATGAAGCTACTGCTGCCTGTTTATGCTTATTACATGGTGAGTTTAGCAAGACACACTGTCTGTCAACAACAACAGCAACATTTAAAGCTCTTTCACTGCAAGTTTTTCACCTTTACTCTTGCCAGGTGACTGGGCCGTGGAGAAGCTTGTGGGTGAGGCTCGGTTACGACCCACGAAAAGACATAGAGGCCAAGAAGTATCAGATGCTGGACTTTAGGATTCGGTGCAGCACCAAATATGGTAATGGACAGTAAAAAGTCCAAAATTAGATTGATTTTAAAACTTAACAGGTGAATTGGCATAAGAGAAATGACCATAAAGTAGATTATTATTGAGTTTATAGAAATTATTACGAGAAATTAAATGTTCTGGGTCAGAAAATACAGTAGTTTGACTGGTTTCAGTCAAGTTGTACAGTGGTGGAAAAAAAGTTTTGGACATCCTTAAAACATTACACAATCTCATATTAATAGGAAATATTTGTGTAAATAGGTTTTTGTGTATCAAAGGATGTGGCCGTAATAAACAGACACAATCAAACACAAATATATTTTTATTTATTGTTTACAAGAAAAATGAGATACTTTTCAATATGTCAATTATCAACGTTGTTGGTATCATAGTTAACAAATAAAAAAAATAAACCATGACTTCATAAATCTTTACCCATAACATCTATGACCTGAAGAGGGCAGTGTTTACCCTGGTAACAACTCACTGTTGCTGCTTCACCACAAATAAAAATATCTTTTTTTGGTTTTTAATTCACTTTTTTTATCGTCATTCAGTAGCTTATTTGACTTATAGACTACATAAGTCTACAAAGGAAAATAAACTTAGCAAAAACATTAAGACATAGGGAGCTGTGATTATTGCTAACTTTTTAGCGTTATTGCTGAAAACAAGTCCACAACAAATTCTCAAAATGGAATATAACTATGTCCGTTTATCTGTGTGACTGCAAACCAAGCCCACTTAAGACAATACATGCAAACATTTTAACCACCAAACTAAAGATGTTCAGTTTAAATTGAATTAAAAAATGTCCTGTCCTCTGTCTTGTCCTCTGCCTCTTTGCTTGGTCCATGTCCAACTGCAGGTTATTCACGCGGTGAGCTTCCTGTCAAAGCTAAGAGGAGCTCCCTGGACTACAGTCTGCCCATCACACTCAACAAGGCAGGTGAGAGGACACATGTTCAACTGCGTTTTGTATCTCTGTAGTGACCACTAGCAGAAATGTGAGTGCGAATTATTGCTGGTGGACATTGAGCAGATCAGGGTTTCAGGTTCTGACCCTCAGTACCATGTCTTTGTCCAGCGCCGCAGCCAGCCAGCGTGATGGATCTTCCAGGTCAGGAAGGTCCGAGTACCAGTCGAGACACGGCACCAGTGAACTACCAGGTGAAGGTTAGTAAGGATTAGGTAACCAGGTGTGTAGTAATAATTTTGACCAGAGAGAGAGACGTGAACCAGGAACGAACATTGTCTCCACAGGAGTCCTCCTATGTCTTCAGAGAGGGTCTGCTGCCTCCTCACAGGCAGATGTTTTACCAGCTCTGTGACCTGGACGTGGAAAGGTAGAGTTCTGTGTCCAGAAATAAAACTGTCCTGTACCATAGTTGATGATTTAATGTGTTCTACAAAAACAAAAATTCAATTCAGTTTTTTTGTTCGTGTGTCCAGCATCAGGGAGGCGATTGATCAGAAAACCGATGACCAAACGGAGTGTAACGAACGTGACGGCTGGTGTGTCGTCGGCACCACAGACAAGTTGAGGGACATCATTTCAGACATGATCATTAAACACGTCAAGTCCAAGAAACAAGGTACCGCCAGGATCCAAGGGCAATTTTCTGCATGAGATAAAACTTTATGGGTCAGAGATTTCGGTTCGAGCTAAAATCCTTGATTTTTTCTGTGGACTTTGGTCTGTGATCTGAAATCACTGCTTTTCTGTTTTTTCCATAATAAATTCTAAAGTGTGTTAAAGCAGTGGGAATTTTTGGTAATTATTATTGATGGTGATTTTTTTTAACATTTTAACAAAAGCTGAATTTTACCTTTTGTGTGTTTTTTTTTTTTTCTTTTTAAGGTTTGCCAGTCAATTCACAGAGAAGCAAATCTCAAAACAAACCTGTGAAGTCAACAGTGTACGGTGATGATGATGATGATGGGGAGGAGGATGAGAACGACGATGAGGACGAAGAGGACTTTCAGCCGTCTGGGGGAAGTGAGAACGAAATGGAGACAGAAATATTGGATTATATGTGATAAAGCAACTGAAAGACTGTAGTTTTTTTTTGTTTGTTTTACAACAATTGTAATGAAAATATTAAAGATTTTTATTTTGTTTACGAGGCTGTTGTCATTGTTGTTAAGAAGATACGATCAACATCTGTGAACGAGAGTTTACTGAATTATTATCTTTAAATTGACCCCAGAAAAAACTATGAACAGTGGCTTTCAAAACCATACATACCCCTTGAACTTCTGCACATTTTGTCACCTAACAACCAAAAATATATTTTATTGCAATTGATGTGGAAAAACCAACTCAACGTGACATACCAATATGTAGAAGAAAAAAATTACACATTTTTTTTTTTTTTTTTTTACTACAAAAAATAGATCAAATTCAAAAGGTGGGTTGTGCAAAAGTATACTTTTCTGCATCTAATTGCCTTGAGAAGTTGCCTGATGATCAAATGTTGCCCTAACAAACAAAGTTATTTGTTGTGATTTTATCTCAGTGCAAATACTGTTAAATTGTTAAATTGAAGTTTCTCCTTGCTTCCCAGGAACAATGAGCAGGAACTCTTCTGGGAAGGGAGAAACAAATCATTAACTGTCCAAGATGTTCGGTTCCACATTTGCTTCTGTCACAGACACAGGCAACTTTTATTGCACTCGTCTTTCAAACATGTCTGGACCTTTGATCAAACCAGGTGAATTTGCTCTTTTTTTATTTTTTCCACCCTTGTGTTTTCAATCATTCTTCATCTTCTCCGTCCAGCTATATGAACATAGGTTTATTAAATAGAGAGAAAAATAAACTGTAGTCTGTGAGAATGGAAATGTTCTGCATGTTGTTGAAGGTCTACGGCTCTTTACCTTTTCTGGACTCAACAGCAGTGAGACTTCTGTCCTGGCGAACAGCTGTGTCAACTGCACCTGCTTCCTGATAGAAATATTCCAAAAAAAAAAAAAAAATTGTGAAATCACATTTAACACCTGTTCATTTGACCTGGCGTGGAAAGAACTTCATCAAGGACTGAGGAGCAGCTGTTGTTGTTGTTGTTGTTGTTGTTATTCTTGTGCCGTATCTGTTTTAAAATTCATACCATTTTACCTGGCCTGTTTATTGACTCTTCTGAATACTTTTTTATATTACAAATAATATTTTACAGTATAATACTGACTACCTCTTAATACTTTTCCCTGAATTTGGCATTTAACTAAGACCAAAGCAGTAAATACTAGTAATACTAGTAAATACAGTCTTGTTTAGTGATTCTGGTAGCATTTTATGCTAATCCTTAACACAAATTCCGTCTATTGTTATCTTAGCTTTACTTATATGGTGTTTAAGAACAACCAACGTTTCCAAAGTTTAGTTCTACTTCTTCAGGATGTCCTATAGCAGGGGTCTCAAACCTGTGGCCCGTGGACCATTTGTGGCCCGTGAGACGATATTTTGTGGCCCCCACCTTGATGTGAGAGTTATGATAATATTCTATAGATTTGTTCTCCACATTTTATGGTAAATCCCATAGTTCTCCAAACCCTGATCCACAGCCTCCTTCTGGTTCAGTGTGGTATTACACAGAATCTATGAGAAAGTGATTTTTTATTAATTTTTTCCTTTGTATTGAACACTGAAAGCTGACGCCTCCCTTGGGTGAAATTATCGTGTGCGTGTTGGCCCTCAAGCTATTTGAGTTTGAGACCCCTATAGCATTGTCTGGACCCTCTTAAGGTCACCTCCCTATAGCCATCGAAAGACCCTGACTTCAGTTGACCTTCATGGAAAATCTGTGTCACCTGTTGGAGGTTTGGCTTGAAGCAGGGATGTGATTGGTGGAGAATAAGTGAGATGTTGTTTTATGTAACAGTGGAAAAAGCAGGTACACTCCCTCTCTGCAGTTTGGTCACATGTCCAGGCGCTTTATAAGACTCTGGACCATCATCTGCCTTGTTACCGCGCTTTGATCACAGTGATGATGATGATGATGATGCTGGGGAGTCTGGTGGCGATAGCCGCCTTCCTGGAGACAGTAACAGGGACATCAGTGAGTGGACCTCCGAATGTCTGTCATTTCTCCCCCATCTTAGACGATTGAATTGAAGCAAACCTGTCTGTTTATGTCCGCAGCTCGGAGTGGTCTACACTGAGGGAGGGATGGTCGAGGGCGAGAGCATTCGTCTGGGTTACCGCCATCACATGGACGTCTTCAGAGGGATTCCTTTTGCTGACATGCCTGGAAGATTTGAGAAACCGAAGCGACACCCTGGCTGGGATGGTGGGTTGATCCAAACTGTTGCAAATGTTCAATAAATTAAATAAATAAAGAATAGAACGTGTAACAGAGCAAGAACCTCTTCTTCTCACCAGGAATCATGAAGACCAAAGAATACAGGCCGAGATGTCTTCAGGTGAACCTTTTGATGAGTGACACCAGAGGCAGTGAGGACTGTCTGTACCTGAACATCTGGGTTCCTCATTTGCGCACAGGTACCAATGTCTCAGACTTTCATTGTCTTCATCTCTCTAAAGACCATAGCTCCACAATAGTCATAGCTCCAGACAGTTACTGCTTGTTTACGTTGTTCTGTGAATATCTCCACCACGTCTCCGTGTCCCAGGCCTTCTGCAGGTCTTTATAAATGTCCTTTACAAGCACATGGAGCGTAATAAATTTATAGAAATTCATCCTTTGCTTTGAAGCACTGAGCAGCAGGTTCTTAGTTGTCTTATCCAGGTTCCGACCAGTTTCAATACTGAGTCAGAACAAGGCGGCTGAGTCCAGCTTGAATTAGTTTTGATAACGGGGGCCAGAGTTCTGGAATAACAAGTGCGAATATCCGCACCTTCCATGTATTAACTGCAGCCTAGGTTTGAAAAACAACTTCTGGGGCGTGGCCCATCTTGGTACAGATGATATGATATTTTTTGCCCTTCAATTAGGCCTTTGAGTTGAGCCTTTTAATAGTCTGATTGGGATAAAATGCTGACAGGTCCAGACTCTGTCACCACCCTGACAAATCAGTACTTATTTTTTCGGAGTGAGAACGCAAATGTATGGTTCATTGTGGTCCTTTATATGGTCCCTGCTACTGGCTCTTCTGCCTGGTACCATTTCTGAATACTCATGTTCTAAAAAGCAGTAAAACATGTTAAATTAATACATTTTCAGGAGGGGTCTCAAACTCGCGGCCCCTGGGCCATTTGCGGCCCGTGGAGCGATATTTTGCGGCCCCCAACTCGATGTGAAAGTTGAATTTATAATAATATTTTATAGATTTGTTTTCCACATTTTATGCTACATTTTATTGTTCTCAAAACCGTGATCCACAGATTCCTACTGATTCAGTGTTGTATTTACACAGAATCTATGGGAAAACTGAAAGCTGACGCGGCCCTTGGTTGGAATGATAGTGTGGGTGGTGGCCCTCAACTTATTTGAGTTTATTTGAGACCCCGGCTTTGAAAGACCCTGACTTCAGTTAAAAAAGTTTACATTGATGCCTGTAGATTGTGTTATACTGCCCCCTGTGGAATAAAACAACGTTAATGGTAGACGAGTCGGGCCTCTATATTCACGGGCATTAAAACGGACCAGTGATGGATCTAATATTTACTCTTGAGAGAACTTTAGACTGATTTTTCCCCCTGGTTCTCCAGTATCTACAGACCTGCCCGTCATGGTCTGGATCTATGGTGGAGGTTTCCTGGCCGGCGGTTCCATGGGAGCTAACTTTCTGGACAACTATCTGTACGATGGTCAGGAGATTGCTGAAAGAGGGCACGTCATTGTGGTGACAGTGGGATACCGTGTGGGAACTCTGGGCTTCCTGAGCACCGGAGACTCCGGCATTCCTGGTAAAATCCCTACAGTGTAAACTGGAACTGACCCGAGGCTGATGGACGTTACCTTTAACTGTTGACGTGATTCTGCAGGAAACTTCGGTCTGTGGGACCAGCAGGCTGCCATCGCATGGGTCCACAGGAACATCCGTGGCTTTGGAGGAGACCCTGACAACATCACTATTTTCGGAGAGTCTGCAGGCGCCGCTAGTGTTAACTTTCAGGTCAGTTGTGTTTTTTATGAATTAGAGAGAGACTTCAAATGAAATCCCTGAGCTACAGCTTCGTCATCTATCATTTCTCTAACCCAGCTTTTCACACCAAACCAACACATTTGTGTTCATGCTTGTCTCTCCGGCTCTGCAGACACTGACTCCTCACAACAAAGGTTTGATTAAGAGAGCCATCTCTCAGAGCGGCGTGGCCCTGTGTCCGTGGGCCGTCAACAAGAACCCTCGGAGGTATGCTGAGGAGGTAAGACGTCCACTGTTCTCCATGTTGTTAGTGTCTGTTGTTCCGTGTGAGTCCAAAATTGTCAAAACGTTTGCGTCCCAAATATCTCTTATCGTCATTTTGAGATATTGAACCGGAGCTGTCCGATTTTTGGACACTTAGCAAGAACGTCGTCCTGACATTGCAAAGATTTAGGACTCAAGGTTCGAAGAATGACCTTAAAGTCTTAGACACTGTTTAATTATCCCCTGCTCCTCCTTTAGGTGGCGCTGAAGGTCAACTGTCCCATAGATGAGAGGATGGCAGCCTGCTTGAAGATGACTGACCCTGCCCAGCTGACCTTGGCCGGTTCTTTAAGTCTGTCCAGCTCACCTGATCGTAAGTGCTGCACCAACACACACACGCACACAGAGGCCATTTACAGGTTTATAATATTCATTAATGATATAAAAATAATAACATATCAGGCAAATAGAATCTTCAGTCTCTTAGAATCTTTCAAAGTTCTTCTGATCTTCTGATCATTTCCCATCCTCCCTTGGTCAGACCCTCTTGTACAGAATCTTCTCCTGTCCCCTGTGATTGATGGCGACTTCCTGCCCTCCGAGCCTCAAAACCTGTTCCAAAATGCCGCTGACATCGACTACATCATCGGAGTCAACGACATGGACGGACACGTCTTCACAGCTCTGGACATTCCCTCAATCAACTCTCAGCTGGTGGACACATCCGTGTAAGAGTTTGTCCTTTTCAAGAGGATTCAACTGTAATCTCTTGGACACATCTGACCAGACTTTAAGGTTAAAATCTCCTCTGCTCCTTTTCAGTGAGGACATGAAGACGCTTCTGGCCTCATACACTAAAGACAAAGGCAAAGCCGGCCTTGACCACGCCTACGCCACCTACACCTCCAACTGGGGATCCAACCCCGACCGTGAGACCATCAAGAAAACCGTTGTTGCCATTGGAACGGACTACATCTTCCTGGTTCCTTCCCAGGCTGCACTTTACCTTCACGCTTCTAATGCCAAGTAAAAACCAAACCATCTATTTTTGTAGACATAGATGTCCTAGATTTTGATGACGTAGATTTTGTAGACATTTTTGTTAGACATAGACAATCTAATATTGTTATTTCTGCAGCAGTTCTTTGTCGTTAAATTTTGTCCTCCACATACGTCTGTAGATAAAATCAATGATTTAATGCAGGGAGTCACACTACCTTCTAGAATGTTGCATGTGATGCTTCAATCATTGACTTATTTTTTGTTATTTTGTGATAAAAAGGTTAAAAAATTTTGTTTGTTCAAATTAGCCATATTGTCAATTACTGACCACAGGGGGCAGCAAAGAGCTGGCAGATCCTGCTTACCTGGGACCAGAATTGACTTTTATTTTCCTTCCTTTCTGACTCAACAGAACAGGAAGAACCTATTCCTACGTCTTTTCTGAGCCCAACCGAATGGGAGGTGTCGCCAAACCCTACCCCAGCTGGATGGGAGCGGACCACGCCGATGACTTGCAGTACGTGTTTGGAAAACCGTTCGCCACTCCACTGGGATACTGGCCGCGCCACCGCGACGTTTCCAGATACATGATCGCCTACTGGACCAACTTTGCCAAAACTGGGTAAGGCTTCAGGTTCTAATCCACCAGATGCCATTTTACCACTGAGGTGTTCAGATCATAGCACCTTCCAGACCCACATAAAGAGGAGCAGTGTGATTTGGGTGGTGATTGTGGAGACTACTGAGGAGAGGTTGAAGATGAATTAATTAATGAATGGTTCTACAAGTTCTGTAACTTATTTTCTGCTCTACAGAGACCCCAACAAAGGAGACCTGTCGGTTCCAGTCACCTGGCCTAAATTCACCAGCACTGGACACCAGTTTGTGGACATTCACGCTAAGATGAACCTCAATTCAGTGGGACAGAAGATGAGACTGCGTTACGTTCATTTCTGGACCAGCACTTTGCCCGGTCTGAGTCCAGAGTTAAGATGAATAAACTGATCAGATCAACACATTTGCTCAGGGCTTTTTTTCATTTTGTCTTTTTATTCTGTTGCTAATTTTTTTTATCCAATGCATTTTCTTTCCATTAAACTTGAAATATTGTATATATGACAAAAAAAATCAAACTCTTGTCTTTTTTTTTGTCTTCCGTCCTGTGTTTTTGTAGATATTTTATAGTAGAGTTCAAAACACCTTCACATTTTAATCTCCTGGATTTGGGACCAAAACAGCAGAGCAGTTTTTCAGCCTTATCTGAAGTGTGTGTGTGTTGTTTTTCTCTTATATATGTGAATAACACCATCTGGGGTTTCCAACCAGCAACACCTTTTTCATCTTATCATATTCTTAATATTTATTTACAGCCCACAATGTCTGTGAGAGGAATGTTTTTTTCTTTTCATTCAAGTGTTATTTTTTATTTAAGATTTAAAAATAAAAATAAGCGATAGAAACCTGAATACAACACATTTTCTTACTTTAAAAGAGGGATTCTTTCTCTGACAGTGTGAATTTAATGTTAAAAACAGCAAAAAAAAACTTTTTATGCTGAATAAAACAAAATAAAATACTAAAAATCACATTGGATAAGATTTTTTGTCTGTTTTATATAATAAAAATAATGTTAACATGGTTTACAATGTTAGTTCAAGTAATAAAATAAAGCATTACAATTTAAAATAGTTAAAATGATAATAAAGTGAATAATAAAGGCAGAGTTGTTCATGTAATTTGTAAAAAAAAACAAAACTTGTTTTCGCGCAGTTTTTCCCAGTTTTTAATGTCACGCCGTCTTTATATTTCTGTTGACATATATACAGTATATAACAAAGTAAACATCCTGTGAACTGATAAACCTCTGTATCTGTGTATCAGTGAGTGTGTCTGTGTGTGTCTTTCACAGCCTGTGTTTTCTCACCGGTCACATATACATACTCACACACACACACCTGCTGGTCCCTCGGTTCTCACATTCCGTGTGTGTTCCAGTTGCAGGTGCCATGTGGACCAGGATGAAGATGATGCTGAAGACGTTTCTGACTCTGGTCTCCTGTCTGGGAACGGTTTCTGCAGCTTCTGTGAGTTAAAATACAGTTTGTTACATTTCATTGAGCAGAAAAATAAAGGGGAAAAAAATGACCTTTAAATAAAATAATTGGGGTATGTTTTTCACTCCACAGCTAGGTTTGGTGCAGACTGAAGGGGGCAGTGTTCGGGGACAAAATATCCCTCTTGGTTTTTTCCGCTCTGTCGATGTTTTTAAAGGAATTCCTTTTGCTGCTAAACCTGGAATCTTTGAGAAACCACAACCTCATCCTGGCTGGAACGGTGGGTGATGATGTTGATGATGATGATGATGATGATGGTATTATCTCAGGTGGAGATAATAAAGTGGAGGATACAGAGGACAGCAGGAAATTGTTGACTCGCTGTGACAACCCCTAAAAAAGGGACAAACCGTAAGAAGAAGAAGAATTTGCAAAAGTAATTTGTGTTTATAATTTTTAAATGTGAGAATGCTTGTCTTTCTTTACGGTGTCAACAGTCCAATCCAAGGGTCTTAGATTCTTGGTTCACCTTGACCATAGATGGGAAGAATTCTCATATATTGTTCTGGTCTCCAGGAACCCTGAGGGCCACTAAGTTTGCTAAGCGATGTCTCCAGACGACTTTACTCCAAACCTCAACCTTCGGTAGTGAAGACTGTCTCTACCTCAACATCTGGGTTCCACATGGCCGACAAGGTGCGGTCCAAATCTTTGCCATGACACGAAGACTGTGTTTTTTTGTCTTGGGACAGATGTAAATAAGTCTCTCCTGCAGTGTCCTCCAACCTCCCAGTGATGATCTGGTTCTACGGTGGAGCCTTCATGGTGGGTGGATCCATGGGACCAAACTTCCTCAACAACTATCTGTACAGTGGTCAGGAGATCGCAGACAGGGCTCACGTCATCGTTGTGTCAGTGGGATACAGAGTGGGAACGCTAGGATTCCTCAGTACGGGAGATTCCCGCTTACCTGGTATGTGGAGAAAAAAAAAAACTACAAGTTTACACAAAATAACTGTAAACAATATGATTTATTTATGATTTAAAGAATATTGCAGTGGCGATAGATCACATTGAGTTTCACCAGTATCTCCTGTATCCCTGGCGGCTACAAAAGTGGAAGTAGTTTAGAAGATACTACAGTTGCTCATAAAAATATGAATACTAAGCACATGTTATGTGGTCACGTGATCCGTGATCACATGATTTGTCTCTTATTATTTTAAAAACTGACAAATTCTGTCTGTTTTGCAGGAAACTATGGTCTGTGGGACCAACACGCTGCCATTGGCTGGGTCCACAGGAACATCCGGGCTTTTGGAGGAGATCCAGAGAACATCACTCTTTTTGGTGAATCTGCAGGTGGAGCCAGCGTTAACCACCAGGTATCAACTCAATACAGACGGAATGTTTCTGTCAACGGTTTGTTTTGATCGTGTGGTCGTGCGTTTGTCAACAGATATTGTCTCCCTACAACAAAGCACTGGTGAAGAGAGCCATCTCTCAGAGTGGGGTTGCTCTCTGTCCCTGGGCTCTGAGCAGGAACCCTCTCAAGGTTGCAGAGCAGGTTTGTCCTCCTCTGTTATTTGACCCGACTGTTTTAATTATCATATTTCAACGTGCAAGTGTTAAGATCTGGCCTTGTCTGTAGGTGGCAGTGAAGGTGGGCTGTCCCACTGATGACCAGATGGTGACCTGTTTAAAATCCACTGATGCCCAGACTCTCTCTTTGGCTGTCAAGATTCCTCAGGGAACTCCAGACCGTGAGTCCTCCACCTCCTCTGTCACGGCTTCTAAAGTCAAGTCCTAGCCATAGTAGAGAGTTAGGACTTAAAGAGTCCTTAAATAGTTCAACTGTGTTTGGGTCGAGAGACAATGTCTCTGTCCAATCCCTACTAGTGAGGTTGAAATCCAGCCAGAAGGTTGACGAGATGCTCGTACAGTGCCGTGTGATTTGGGTGCCAGTCTTGGAGACTGCTGCCCCTTGACCAGGTTATGGATAAGTTGGTGAAAGACTTACAGCATCAGGTCTTGGTCAGGAATCTTCACATGGACCAGCACAAATTTGGTTGAAGTATTCGTTTGATTTGTTTGAATCCCAGGGCAGCAACATTGATCAATCAGCAAAACATGGACACAAGTTGCTTCTCCTTGTACAGCACTGTTGTGCAGTCAGTGGAGGCAGGTGAGGTTGGGCCATCATGATGAAAAAGTACATACAAAAAATTTTATATTTCACATTTATGTGTGATAAGGATTACTTCCAGTAGGAAAAGTTGAATTTGAGTTGTCGGTGGTGAGGCAGTGGAGAGCTGTGCCTCAAATCTGAAAGCAAGATCTGATATAAACTGATGTCTCTGTTCCTCAAAATACCCCAGAAATATTTGCTCCACAGCATGGCGCTCTACTGTACAGTTGTGTAATGTTGTTACCGTCTGTGGAAGTCAACTTTTCCAGCTGAGGGTACTTTAAAGTACAAAGAAAAGTCAGCAGGTGAGGCAGGCTGTACTCCACACAAAACATTTAAACTATTCATTTAAAGAAAATAAAAATTCAATGGGAGTCACTGGTTGTAAACCCCTAACACTGATAAAAGCTGTTTCATACTGTTGTGAAATACTGAATCTTGGAAATCAAAAAAGTGAACAGTGGGCAGCTTTGAGCACCCGAGGACCAGTGTGTGGGGATGATACCATGCTCAGGGGGGTTCGAACACGGGGCCTTGCGGACCCAAGGCTGCTTCCTTGACCACTAGGCCACCAACTGCCCCATTTGCGTTTTTCTTCAACATTATTTGTTTTTTGTTTTTTTACCTCAGATCCTGCTGTTACAAACCTTGTCCTCTCGGCGGTGGTGGATGGTGACTTTCTCCCTGATCAGCCTGAAAACTTATTCCACAACGCTGCGGACATCGACTACATCGCAGGGGTCAACAACATGGATGGTCATCTGTTCACCTCGATGGACCTCCCTTCTCTGAGGAAAAATCAGCAGACTTCTGTGTAAGCAGCATAAGTTTTTTTCATTAAAATAAAACCTGAATATCCTCATCTTTACTGCAAACATGTTGCTGCACAAATATTCCCTATCCAGCAAAGATGTCCGCCGCCTCCTTGCTGCTTACACCAGGGACAAGGGTCAGGCTGGTTTGAACCTGGCTTTCACTGAGTATACATCAGGTTGGGCAACAGACTCCACACCCACTCAGGAGGAGATCAAGAGAACAGCTGTGGACATCGGAACGGATTACATCTTCCTGGCTCCAATTCAGACTGCCATTAAGCTGCACGCTGCTAATGCCAGGTTTTTTCTGTGTTTTTTTTTTTCTACGTTATTATATAGAAATGTGAGGTGCAGCATGGGAGATCACATGATTGAAAGGTAGTTTTGTGTGGGTGTGCACAAGGATGGGAATGTTTTGTGTGGAAGGGAACTGTACAGTTAGGGAACTGTTTCTATCTATCTATCTATCTATCTATCTATCTATCTATCTATCTATCTATCTATCTATCTATCTATCTATCTATCTATCTATCTATCTATCTATCTATCTATCTACCTATTTATCATCTGTCTCTCTGTCTGTCTGTCTGTCTGTCTAACTATCTATACATCAATCTATCTATCAATCTACATAGCTTTCTAACGTCCGGACCAAAGAAAAGAATACTTTTAAACACTTCATATCATGTTCTGTTCCAGATCAGGGAGAACCTACTCCTACCTGCTGTCTGAGCCCAGTCTCATGGCAGGACCAGGAAAACCCTACAATGACTGGGTGGGTTCTGATCATGCTGACGATCTGCAGTTTGTCTTTGGGAAGCCCTTCACTACACCCAAGGCGTACGGAGACCAGCAGAGAAGACTGTCTGGCTTCATGATGGCCTACTGGACCAACTTCGCTTCAACAGGGTAAAAAAAAAACAGGAAGGTTTTGCTAATAATACAAAAACTAGTCAGTAAAAACCAGAAATAAACATTATTTCAGTGTTTATTCAAGTTAAACATATAATTAGAAATAGAGGGAACTACTGATTGACCAGGATTGAGCTTTATTCAGCTTTCATTATCACCGTGGGACAGATATTAGAAGTTAAAAGTAAGCAGGGATGAAGTGAGGACACAGTGTCAAAAAGTTCTAACATTTACACTTGTTTTCAAACCCATTTCCACAGAGATCCAAACAATGGAACCCTTGAAGTTCCTGTGACCTGGCCTGAATTCAGTAGCACCAAACAACAGTTCCTGGACATCAACAGTTCCATGACCCAGGACTCTGTGAGACACGATATGAGGACACGGTATGTCCAGCTTTGGACCAGCAGCCTGCCCAGTCTTCCATCCTACCAGAACACAACTGGTTATTGATGGTTTTTAGAGGACTTTTGTCTCTGCTAAAGCTAAAACCACTGGTTTTCTCAATAAAACTCAATAAAGAAATTATTTTAAACATTTGAGTTTTTCGTTTTTTGGCTATAATTTTTATTAAGAATGTATTCTGCTCTAGCCAATCAGGGGCTTGTGAGTAAATTAGTGGGCGTGTCCGTAACCTGGATTCAACGTAAACACCTGAGGCAGGAGTTGTATCAGTGTGAAGACTCCTCTGCAGCTGAGATGTTGCTGCTGGCTGCCCTCTGTGGACTCACGCTCATGCTGATGATGATGAAGATGATGGAGACGCAGGTGGAGAGCGTCCTGACGCCGGGTTCTGCTTCCACTGCCGTTGCGGTGGCAGTGGCAGCAGCTTTGACTCTTCACTGGCTCTACAGGCTGCTCTTCTGCCCCCTGCTGCTGCTGAGGAAAGTGCAGGACGTGGGTTATGTTGCTGCAGACCGGAGGTCCAGAGCCCAGGTGGCGAATGAGGTTCGGCGGCGGAGGAAGATCGGAGACCTGCCGCCGGTTTATCCCAACGGCTGGTACCGGGTGATGGATTCATCCAGGCTGCAGAGAGGAGAAGTTCAGAACGTCACCGCTCTGGGTGAGAGGATGAGTAGGAAGAAGAAGAGTCATGTTCCCTTTGGATCAAACTTCTGATTTGTTCAGTTTGTGTTGTCATAGGTTGCCATGCAGTGAGACAAACACCAGTTTCTTTCACAAATGTAACTGAAGCTTCATCCCATCAAACACACTCGTCTCTATTGTGTGTTTGTGTGTTTGTTCTTGCTGCTTAGTGACACAACTATATTGTATGAAGAAGTTGCTGGTTCACTTCCTGGTTCATTCTTTTTGCCATCACAGGTGTATAATAAAGGAGTCCAAGATGTCAACACTGATTGTTGACGCACTGGACTTTTCCTCACTGTGTAGAGTTTGGATGGTTACAGGCTGTAAATACAGTCCAGCTCTGTAGTTAATTTAGAGACAATGTGATGAACAGGACAAGAGACAACAATTTTGTCAGACACTATTGTCCAAAGTCCACTGCTGCCTTGCATCCCTGTCCTGTCTCAGAGTGGACCTTTCGACTCCAATGTCTCCAAACAGAGACCTGTCCTAAAAGACTATGTTTGTTGTTTTTCTTCCTCCAAGGTGAGGAGTTGGCAGTGTTTCGTGGAGAGGATGGAAAAGCACACGTGTTGGACGCCTACTGTCCCCACCTGGGGGCCAACCTGGCTGTGGGTGGAAAGGTGGTGGGAAACTGCATCGAGTGTCCGTTTCATGGCTGGCAGTTTAATGGACAAGATGGAAAGTGTGTCAGGATTCCGTACGCAGAGAAAGGTCATACGTCAGTCAGCTACGACTGGTTTGGTTCTAACTTTAAAATGATTCAAAACTGGACCAGGAAACACTTTAAATCTTCACTTAAGTAGGAACTTCTCCACCTACAGGTGGAAGTGTGAAACAGCATATTCAAATTTTGTAGCAAAATGGACTTAGAATAACTATTGACACCAACTATTTCTTTTGAGAGAAATCCCTGCATTGCAGTGAAAAGCAAATTTTATAATGATGACATAATAATATGAATAATAATCTTTATTAATAATATAAGTTAAAATGTTTTGGCAGGCCAGATACAAATGCTTTAGAGTCCATATTCTGCCCAAGTCTGTCCTAGATGAATGAAGACCATTTCTTTTTTTTTCTTTTTTTTTAGTTCCTTATTTTGCCAAGGTTCGCTCTTGGCCCAGCTGTGAGGTCAACAACCAGATCCTGGTGTGGTACCACTGTGATGGAGCAGAGCCTCAGTGGAGTGTCCCTGAGCAGACGGAGGTGACTACCAGGGAGTGGGTCTACAGAGGGAGGACTGAACACTTCATCAATGCTCACATACAGGTGAGGGGACCGGTATTCAGTTGAACAGACTGTGAACACAAGGATTTTGCAACCTACAGTGCATATATTTTCTGCTTATTTTGTAGTAACTGCTTTATTAGCGACAGGAAATGTCCTTAGATTGAAGATTTGGCCGAATTGAATTTTTATTGGACTGGAAACGTGGGCCTATTTAGTTGAACACAACCAGGGAATTTGACAACCTGCTGTCACCTAGGCAAAGTTTAATTGATTTAAAGTATTTAATACTTACAGGGAGACACGTTCTGTAATCCATAGACAGTGACTTTTGTTACTGTGTCTGATCCTGATGTCTTCTCTTCTCCAGGAAATACCTGAAAACATCGGAGACTTTGCTCACCTCAACTTCCTGCACACCCCAGGATTCCTTAGCGGCTCAGACCTGCGATACACTGACAACAAAGTCTTGACTTTTTTACAACACAGCTGGAAAGTAAGACAGAGACGTGAATCGTGTGGTCCCCATCAGGTCCATAATAAAAGACAGGTTGTTTTTTATTAAAGCCATGTTTATCTTTACAGGGTGAATGGCAACCAGAGCCAGAACCAAACAAACACTGCTCTCAAATGTTTCTGAATCACAGCCTGACTTTGTTTGGGTGGCACCTTCGTCTGCTGGACGTCCATGTAGAGGTTAGACAGGTAGAGATGGAAGCAGAAATCCAACCCCAACCCCAACCTCACCTCAGAGTTATAAATTTAACATTAGTGACTAGGATTCCCTGTAATGTTTATTGATACCCACTAGAGGGAGCCTGTGCTACACATCACATCGATCTGCTGATTTTTGATTCTCATATCTGATCATGTCCTCGTGCCCGTGTTCAAGGTTGGTCCTGGACTGGTGTCAATGATGTTCCACCACAGTTTTCTGGGTCGAGGTCTAATTCTTCAGACTGTGACCCCGGTGGAGCCGCTGCTCCAGTGTGTTACCCACACCATTTATTACCAGTCGAACATCCCGGCTGTGGTTCCAAAATTCATCCTCAGAACAGAGTGTGTCCAGGTGCATGACAATTTTCATCTTCAAATTCTATTTCTATTGACTCATAGGCTTTCATCCCAAAATTGTTATTTAGTATGTTTGTTTTTTGAGCTGCTGGTGCACAAGAAGTGTATTTTTACCTCATGTCTATCAGGATCCCACTGTTCTTAATGCAGTCATCACAATATTTATGATATTATTAAGAAGAAAGTTTCAAGTTCCTGGCTCAAAACCGGTGTTCTAGGAGTCCCAGAAGTCTAAAAGCCACTGAAAATGCACTGAAAATACACAAAAATACTTTTAAATCTTAGAAAGTGAAAGCAAAGCAACCTCCTCATTGTGATATTGTGATTCACACCACTGCACGCAATAAAATGCAACCTCTGCATTTAACCAAAGTCACCAAAGTGAACAGTGGGCAGCGCCCGAGGAGCTGTGAGTGAGGACAGTGCCATGCTCAGGGCACCCGGTGGACTCAAACCTGAAACACTCTGGATCTCAGTCTGCCTCCTCAACCTTTAGGCCACCACTGCCCCATGTGGAGGAGACAGGGAATGAGACTATATATATATATATTTTTTTTTTTTTTTTTTTTTTCGGAACACACCTCTTCGGGTTCTGTTCCTCTTTGGGAACACATCCTGAAGAGGTGTTGTTGCCTGGCAACAGAGTAACCCCGTAGGTAAAGTTCTAATATAACCCGTGGGCCCTGAAGGCATCTCTGACCAGTTCTCTCTCTGTTGTCCTGTTTGTGTGGACAGTTTGAACGTGATGTCATGATTTGGAACAACAAGAAGTACGTCTCCAAACCTCTGCTCACCAAAGAAGACTCCACCATCCTGAAGCACCGGCGCTGGTTTAGTCAGTTCTACAGTGAAAACAGTCCCAGGCTGCAGTACCAGAACAACAACTTGAACTTCTGACCTCAGACCTCTCAGCTCCAGATCCCAGGGAAGATGATTTTAAAAAGTTAATCTTCTTTGTTTATAATATGAGTGTCTTTATTTTTGATTTACTGTACTTGTTGTGTTGACCATGGTTTGAGAAAGTTTTTTAATATTAAATACATTAGAGCAGACTTGGGCAAACTAAGGCCCGGGGACCAGATGCAGCCCATTCGACCATTGAATCCGGCCCGCCAAACTTAAACCATTAACTTATATACTTATTATGGTTTTCTATTCCCTGCAATAACAGCATTTACTGAATGAAAAACACTTTTGCATTTTAGCCTTTGACCTTTACATGTCTATCTGTTGCTCACCCAGGGGCGTGGCCAGAACCCAGAAAATGGGTGGGCCTCGAAAAAATCAGGGGGGCCAAACCCCACACTGGCAATTAGAAGCATTTTGTTCATAACATTTTATTAACATACATTCAATAATGTACACATCACACAGTGACCCAGGCCATAAAATAGCCTTTCAGGTCTTTTACAGCAGCTCAGCTCAGAGACCTCAGCTGTTCATCTACTGCTGCTGCAGCCACTAAATCTGGGAGCAACATGTGCACAAAAGGTCAGCAAATGTCAGGGAGAGCAGAAATAAAGGTCCTCAATCTCCTATGCTGTGCTTGCTGCTGCCCTGAGCCAACCTGAACGAGCAGGTGGCTGTTGTTCTGATCCAAATGCTGGTGCAGCAGAAGAGTACTGCCCAGTATTCAAAGAACTGGCAAAAATTGTTTCTTCTCAAAAATGCAAAAAAAAATCTGAATTCCTGAAGAATAAAAATTGGACTGATGTTTGTTATTATTATTTTGAAAGACAAGAAAAAACTGGAGAAAAGTGTCAGGAGTGATCTGTGATAGAAGAGAGTCAGCTAAGGTGAAGGAAAGGGAGACAAGGATGGACAGGATCAGAAATTAGGTTATTAGAGGGACAACACAGACAGGAAGGTTTGGAGAAAAAGCTAGAGAAGACAGATTGAGATGGTTTGGACATGTTCAGAGGAGGGACAGTGGTTAGAAAGCAGAATTCTGTCTGCACACGGTCAGGTTCTAATCCACCAGCTGCCAGGTTGCCATTGAGGAGCTCTGATTATAGCACCGTCCCAACCCAAATAACTTCCAGTGAGTTGCCTGTAAGACTCGGCAACGGATAAGCAGATAAGGATGAATGAATATGACTGAATGAATAAACTCAAATTATCCTAGTGAACTAAAAATATTTATTATGGGAAAGTAAATCAAAACTATTTTTCTGTCTAAAATAAAAAAAATTCTACAAAAATTCAGAAAAGGTAGCCTATTTCAGGTTGTTACACAACACTGTAAAAAGAAACACAACAAAAACACTGTTGCTCACTGAGTAATTTCCACCAGTGCTACAGTAAGTGCTTTGTTTGTGGTGTTTTGTGTTAGTTTGTGGCTGATGTGATACAGTTGTAGGTCCTGCCTACAGCAGCCACAAATCAGCTTAGGTGAGTCACTCATGTCTGGGATGGCGGTTGTTCCTACATTACGGTGGTAGAGCTCTCCTTCCTCCTCCTCCTCCTCCTCTTCGTCTGGTCTTAAATAAGTCCTTTAGAAAGAGGCTGATGTTTATTTAATCGCGCATTATTAGATTTTCTCTTGCATCCCTGCGCTGCGGTGAGGTTTATACTGCACTAAAGATGTGGGAGAGTTCAACAAGGCAGAGTAGGTAGATGTTCCAGCTTCTCCAGGCTACTGCTGCTGCCACCGCCCCCTTGAGGATTGCCATGTAATTCACTGCAATAATTTTTAGACATGAGTGCAGGCCTAAGCTCTGTGACAAAAAAGAAAATAACAAAAAGGACTGCTTTAACTTTGATGGGACGCAGCAAGCTTTTTCCCAGCATCCTTCAGGACCAGGTGTCCTCTGGAACCAGAAATGATTCACTGTGTTTCTACTGTGAACGGCAGATAAATGGAGACTGGTGGTTTTTTAGCGCATGTACACATGGATGCTGGTTCTTCTGATGTGTTTTTCATGTTGTGTCAAACCTATGCATCAATTATGAATGTGTGCGTGGGTGTTTAGGTAGTGTGTGTGTGTGTGTGTGTTCACCCGATGCTTCTTTCGTGCTTTTCTCTTGTCCTGATGTCAACGTGAAGCTTCAATGCTGTACAGAAAATACCGACCAATACAGGGAATTTCACACACAGCCTCTGGTTAGCTGTGTTTTCTTGTGCATGACGTAGCAGTGGAGAACGGCTGGGCGCAGAGCTCATGGTCGAATCAATACGGATCAATTTTTCATTTCACATGGAGGCTCAGACGTTGGCGGATTCTTGCCCTAAATTTGGGCTTCGGTTAGTGACAGGAGTTAGAAGAAAAACATGAGCTTTTTCTATCTTCAGTTCTGAAGAAGCCTGTTGGATGAGCGGTGAGACGTCTTCAAGAAACCTAATTTGTCCAGTTGCCTTCAAAGTAATTTTTGGGATTAAATGACCTGGATAGGGACAATGTGTGATCTCACTGCAGGGATAAGCAGCTTAAAAAATAGATCTAGTAAAAGAATTAACTTCTACAGCATTAGTTCAGGGTCCAGAACATTTAGATTCCAGATGCTCCATGACCAACACCCAAATCACACTGCACCATACCAGCTCTTCATGAACCTTACTGCAGGCAGAGAGTCCACTGGATGAAGCCAACCAAGCTAACCGGGATTAGATCCACAGCGATGACAGATACATTGACTCTGGACCACCTTCTTATGTCATTTAAACCTTTTCTTGAACACATTCATCTTCTGACTCCTGTTTGATTCCTAACGTGAACATGGGTCACTGTGCAAACACATGCACGTTCTCCTTCCTCTGAGTCAACACTCCTTTTGTCGCCGGTATTGTTCACTAGCTCGCCGGAGGCAAGATCACATGTATTTTTTATTTCTTTTTCTAACGTAATGTGATTGTGGTGTACATTTTATTTTTATGGCTCCGGGCGGCGCGGTCGGATCACTTTCCCTCGCATGATGTTTGCAGACGAGGTTTGAATCTTCGCAGCCTCTGTGTTTATTGTTCCCACAGAATAAAACAACTTCTCAGCCTTGATATTAACACAAAGAGAGTGTCACAGATGCACCACATCCTACTGTATATACAGGAATTATGTTATTTACCAACTGCTGTCTGTTGGCTACAGGGAAAAACTGAAACCTACTGAAAACAGTGCACAAGGAAATTTATTTTGCTTTTAGACATTTTGGAGAAGTGAGGGTGTCTTGAGTCCTACGTGCTCCTAATTTGAGTAAACGCTCCCCTGCCCAGGGACACACTGGCATTTGGAACAACAGTTTTAAAGAGAGCTGACAGAAGGAGAGACGAGAGGAAGAATATTGGAAAATTGATGTGTGTATGTGTTCCTGTTGCGTGGGTGGATGGTGTGAGTTCAGCGTTTGTGTGTGTGTTTAAGAGGGGACAGAGAGAGGGGAAGAAACAGAAAGGGAGGGAGGGAGAGGCAGATGAATCCTTCATAACACCTCCTCCAACCTAACTCCTTCAGCCTTTAGAGCTGAGAGGAGTCTTATTGTGGAGCGAAGCTGGAGGTGGGGTGATAACCCTCTGTTTCTAAGCCTGTCATAGGATAGGAAGAGACAAGTGTGTGTGTTTGGGAGATTGGGGACGGCCTCTCCAACAGTCCAAAAAACATGACGGTTGGGGATTAGGCTAATTGTTATTAGAGCGAATGGTGTTCTGCTGCTTTAGGAAGGAGGAAGGAAAGGAAAGAAAACTCCTTCCTCCTTGTGATCCTCACCACTGTACACAACGAAATGTCATCTCTGGATTTAACCTTTCAACAAAGTGAACAGTGGACAGATTTAAGGGCCCGGGGAGCAGTGAGTGGGGACGGTGCCATGCTGAAAGCTGATAGATTCGAACCTATAACTCCCCGGACACAAGTACAGTCCCTTAACCTCTAGGCCAACACTGTCAATATAGATAGATAGATAGAGAGAGAGAGAGATAAATATATAGATTTTACATATAAATATATATGCATACATACATATGCATATGTATGTATATATATATACTGTATAGAGATATATAAATATATTTATACACACACATATATGCATACATATATGTATGCATATATGCGCGTGTATATATTTATATATCTAATACAGTATATATACATACATATAAATTTATATATAAAATCTATATATTTATCTCTCTCTATCTCTCAGTGTATATATATATATAGAGAGAGTATATATATATATATATATATATGTATATATATATATATATACACATATACACTGTGGATCTGAACTGTATATAGATATCCATTCATCCATTACTGGGTCCCAGGGGCAGCAGTCTCCACAAATGCCACCCAAATCACATTGCACCACACCAGCCCCTTATGAATCTTCCTGCGATTGTTCCCACTGCAGACCTGAGCAAACTAAGGCCCAGGGTCCAGGTGCAGCCCACTGTATTTTTAAATCTGGCACAGCAATTTGTCCATAATACTATTTTTCATTTAATTAGTTTAATATTTATATAAAATATCATTAATATTATTGTTTTAAATTCCATATATACATGATATTACATTCCAGGCTATATTCATGTTTTCAGGATGTTCTTCCCCTGAGGTTTAGTCTCTGAAGACGCACCATTGTCCACTGTGAATCGTCCCCGTGGATCTGAAAGGTCTCAGCGAATCAGAGAGTAGAGATGCCTCTCTGTGTACATGCACACACACACACACACGGCTGCGTGTGTGTGTTTGTGTGTGTATGTGTGTGTATGTTGTTAGGTGAAAAAGAAAACCAACCTTGTTTCCAAGGTAACGGAGTGATATGCGTATCACTGTAGGAAGCTGTCATGGTTTCAACAACCCACACTTTAACACAGATAAAGTGTGTGTTGTTGGAACCATTTTTAACACACACACACACCTTTTTAACACAGTTAAAAAGGTGTCCATGTACACACACACACACACTGCCGTGTGTGACAGGATAGAGCTGACATGAACCAGGTCAACACCAGCTTCTTCCTCACTGCATGATGATGATGCTGAATGTCAGAACCAGAGGAGGTTTTCACACCGGTCTCTAATTTCAGACCAGGTCCAGACCCTACCCCATTTTCTCCTCCTGCTCCTCTGCCTTCTCCTCATTCTCCTCCTCCTCCTCCATCTGCCTTTGTGAAATCAATCAGGCCAAATTCTCTCCGCCTGTCAGTGTTGGACCAAGCCAACAATTAGCCAAGGTCTGAGGGCATTTAATCAATAGAACATTTCTGAGATTATAAAAGACTGAAAAATAAAAAAAAGATAATAAAGAGTGACAGGTTTTTATAAATTACTTTCTTATTAGTCATGTTGGAATAGTTTGCAGGGTTAAACAAGAGTTCCTCCCTGTTGTTTTGACAGCTTCTCTGTCCGTGTGACCCTCACAGCAGAACAACAGCGGTCGGAGTGAGTTTGTACTATGAATGTCATATCATAGACCGTGTCAGTGTAAAGAATAAATGATTCAAGTTGAACCATTACAGCTCCATGTTGTTCAACCTCAATGTGTCTGCTGTTCAAACCCCCCTGACGTCATGTCCTTTCAAGACTGTGGAGACGGCACTTTGATTATTAAACTCAAAGCAGGGGTGTGTGGGGGGGGTGGGGCACGTGGGGGGATTTGCGTTTTTCCCTAAAACACGCCATTTCCCCCCAAATGACCGCGCACGCCTCTGCTCCGCTGAGCATCAGCAGCATCAGCACCATTGAAGAGTGGGGGAGTCTGTACGACGGGAGCGCGCGGCATTCACGGCAGCGCGCCCACACAGCTGTCAGCACCAAGGACAGCACCACTCTGGGACCAGCAGGGACGGATCAGACCAGATCGGCGTCCGAGGACCAGGAGACTCCCACAGAGACCGGCAAAGAGCTGGAGGGTCCGGAGGAGATCTGAGGGGGGGGGTCCTTCAAGGTCCTGGAGAACATGCTGCGGCTGCTCTGTCAGAACCACTGCGGTTTTTGAGCTGAGGCTCGCTCACAGTGGTTCAAAACCTGTGCGCATTCCTCTGCAGAGCCTTCGATTCCTGTCGTTTTTTCCCGGCGCACCTCTGTCCCTGTCCGCGCTGCTGCTGCTCCACACCCTCAGTTCCAGCTGGTCGAACCGAGTCGACACCGCAGAGGAACGCCGTCTCTGCTGCTGTGCCGCCGCCGCGGTGTTACACGCCACCATGCGTCTCTTCCTCATGGTGGCGCTCTTCTCCTGCTCGTGTGCGCCGGCGGGCTGCGAACCCAAAATCGTCAACATCGGTGCGGTTCTGAGCCAGAAACGGTACGAACAGGTCTTTAAGGACGCAGTGGCCCAGGCCAATCAGGTCTACGGCCGGGACAAGTTCAAACTGAACGCCATCTCGGTCACCCACAAACCTAACGCCATCCAGATGGCGCTGTCGGTCTGTGAAGACCTCATCTCCAGCCAGGTAAGTTCTGCTTCTGGTCCAAGTAGGTACATCACCAACATGATGGCTGCCCAAAAAGCTTCTCAGTAATATGATGTGACTTTAATTTAACAGATAATTTTAATATCTGTGCATAATTCTTAAATCAGCCAGTGGTTGAGCCAGGATCACTTCAGCTTGTCATTTATTGGTCGACAGCAAATTGACATGATTTGAGTGTTTATTTGTCAAATGTTCAGTTATTTAAGTAAAACTATATGATATAATATGGATAACAGTAAAAGACATGGGTTAGAAGTGACATTTTGTTCTTTAGCAAAGTGACCTGTCATTAACAGCAGGTTATAATTAAGCTTGTTCGAATTAATCACAAATAAATTTGCCATAAATTCGCAAAAAAAAAGGGAAAATACTTTGATTTTACCAAAATAAAGACTATAATAAACAGCAAATAGTATCGACTATAGCAAAAATGTTTTCATGCCAATCTCAGTCAGATGAAAGGGCGACAGATGTTCGACATCAAAGTGTCCAAACATGAGCGAAAGATATTTTTATTCAAGATGATTAAGAATAAAATATACAGTAGTCTGTAGTAAACTGAACACCAAGTACTGAAGAAACACAGTTTCACTGTTAGTCTGTTGAACTGAGTTAATAAACATGTTTACAATGACTTTCACAATCAACCACCTTGGTGTTAACTGTGTGTGTGTGTGAGTGTGTGAGTGTGTGTGTGTGTGTGAGAAAGTAAGAAAATTGTTGATTTTAGCTCAGAATGTCCATAGAGGACATGATCTTTACATTTGTCCATTCTGTTCATGTGAGTGCTGCAGCGGCCTTAGCCCCGCCCACACACTTTTCGTTAGTTAAGATATGATATGATGCTTGTCCCAAGTCAGTACTGATCAATATCCATTTTCATCACCTATAATTAGTTTATATGAACATTCAGAACCATTGAAGAACACACCTTATAATAATAATAATAATAATATCAGCCTGAGGTAAATATTTAATGCATTCATTTCCCAGTCTTGTATGACTTTTTGACGTTTGGACTCTGTTTGCTTCTGTCTCTGACATTTACTTCCACTAAATGCAAAATTGATGTATCTAAAGACTCAGTTCTGCCAAACAAACATACGTCATGAGTAATGCATGCTGCCCATCAACTCTGTGTGTTCCCGTGAGAGCGGTCAAACGCGGTCACAGCATCATGGAGTGCGATGCTCGGCTAAAGTCCGGTTGTGGGAACATAGCTCGGTGTTTCTCGCAGTCTCACAAGTCCTTCACTTCACGCCCACACACATCATTAGGCTCCATGGAACAGAAGAAGAGATGAAGACCAACACATATATGCACACACACTCTGCTGCACTCGTGTCTCTCTGGTTCTGCTCTCAGTATAATGACTCTAATTGATAGGGGCTTGTAGGAAAACACCGTCACACCCGCTACTCTGTTCTGTTCCCGAGGTGCCATGTACTCAACACTTGTTTCTGAAGTAAAGATCTCACACTTCTACTCGAACAGGAGGTTTTGATGTCTTTGACATGTGGTTTAATATAATATTGAGGAGCTTCCACTGTTATTTAAATGAATTAACATCGTCATCGATAATGTAAGAGAAAGATTTGATAGAAGATAAGGCATTTTCATCGTACAGTATTTTATTTTTACATTATACAGTGGGGCGCCAGTGCACAAGATAAGCCCTTATCATATCAGCCCTTTTTAGATGACCTGCTTGTGTTTGGCTGAGATTTAAAAATAGCTCAAAAGCATGTTGGCTGCTTTCCGAGGACGTCTCCTCCTCTGAAAGCGCCCTGTTTGATTCATCAGAGCGCAGGTTTGGCCCTAATGTCACATATCTCCCAAGGTTTGACATTATGATCCATATTTTTTTTTAAAAAACACTACTGACACTGAAGATCAAGTAAAGGAGATATATCTAGCAATTAAATGACAAAATTCACCTTGCGTAAATAGCTAGAAACATTGTGATTGCTGTTGAGTTGTAATTTTTTTAGTTTATATCATTTTCCTGTGCAATTCTGAGCCGTTTTCCCACAATTTTTCATTGGTGCAACCATTCAGTGCTCAGGCATGATTTTTGATTTAGTTGTGCAGCTTGAGTTGTGTACACAGTGAATGACAAAGACAATTATCACCTCCTGCTCAATGGTGTGAAAATCAAGCATGATTAAAATCCTGCTGAATTACCCGCGACTTTTACCGCAGCCTGCCACGCTGCACATGCGCAATCATAGATATGTAAGTGAAAACAAGTCAACAACACTTAACAAGAGTGATCACATATACCAGATACATCATTGTCACCTATTCATTGCTGCACAAATGTCACAAATTGCCAAATTTACTGAGCCTTATTCTTATCATGAGAAACTCTGAGAATCCCCACGTCTCCCACCATCGGCTTCTTCTTCTTCTTCCTTGTCTTCATTTTACATTACATTATATTACATTACATCACGCTGCATTTGCCAGACGCTTTAATCCAAAGCAGTTCTGGCTTCAGGAGTCACATGTGTCGTGTATGATTGCACGGTATGAGCAATCCAATCGCACCAATAATCAGATTGTGTGAGAACGAGAGTTGAGAGTTGTGAGCTGCGAACGGCTAATCCCTGCAATGAGCAGTCATAATCTGATGTTTACTTGTATCGTGAAGAAAATCTAGCAAAAGTTGGTTACTAGTTATTAGGAAAACTCCAGTGTACTTTAATATTCTGTTGAAATACCCTGATGAAATACTAATGATTGCAAACAGCTCTTTATTATACACAAATGTTCTTTGAAAAAATTATTTTAGCTCACAGACCAAAGTCTAAAGAGAAAATCAATGATTTTCACTCAGTCGTTTTCAATTTATGTGTCCTTGAAAACTAAAATCATCTTTTTATGTACTTGGTGGGGAAGAGTGCACATGTCAGCCTCAGTACTCCACTTCTATCCTCTTCTTTCTGAATAATAAAATCTTTGCTGCCCATACTTCCGTAGAAAAAAAAAAAAACAGTGGTTCGTTTTATTTAATCCTTTAGATATTTGCACCGAATGAGACAGAATTGGAGCAGACTCGGGCAGGGAAGAATCTCTGTCAGTGTTTAATGAGATGAGATGAGTTTTAGGCGATGGACAAATCAGTGAGAGAGAAAAGTCTGCAGCAGATGGAGGAGGAAGAAGCCCCTGGAGCAGTCCTCAGAAGATGGACCTCATTTCCTGACCCGACCATAAGCCATGGAGCTGAGATCCAATAATCTAGCGTTGCCAACATCATCCATCCTCCTGCAAGCGTTACTCTCTGGCTCCCTCTAAATATATTATCTCTGTAATAATGCAGTGATGGTGCGTGTGCCATCGAAGGAAACCACTTTTCGTTATTGCTGTCATTGTGTTTTTCTGTCCTGAAGGAATTTGTCCTTGGAATTTTACAGCATAAGCTTTTTTCTTATTTGATCAATGGAGAAAGGTTGTATCAATCAACACTTACGGGGCAGCAGTAATGACTGTGGTGGTATTTGTTTAACTGAGGATAAATTGACACAAGACACAAGATCTTTTTTTCATTCCAAAGAGGTCAGAAATACAAAAGTCAGACAAAACATAAATAAAATTGACAGAAAACATCCTGTATTGTAGCATGATACGTATTGTGTGCAGACAAAATTCATAAAAAAGTTTATACAGTACATTATACAGTTAGGACATAGTATAAATAGGATAATATGTCCTGCTGAAAAAGACATTAAAATAGTAAATGTTTGTCCTGAAGATCTCTGATGTAAAGTCTGTTGTATTTGTTTTGCTAAAATGGACGCCTGTTGTCTCGCTGCTGTTAACACTGTCTTGTCTCTGTTCCTGTCAGGGTGATAAACTGTTTTTCTCTTCACTGCTGATTCTCTGCAGGTCTACGCCATCCTGGTGAGTCACCCTCCACAGTCCAGTGACCACCTCACGCCTACACCCGTCTCCTACACCGCAGGATTTTACCGCATCCCTGTGGTCGGACTCACCACTCGCATGTCCATCTATTCCGACAAGGTGAGTGATGGAGCAGAGGAGTGATGTGAGGAATGGTGTGGAGAGGAGGGGAAGAAGAAGCAGGAAGTAAAAAGGAGCTCCCAGGGGACAGGCTTCAGACGAGTCTCAGATTAAACGTGCCATCACTCTCCATTAGCTCAGCAGTGATTAAAAAGGTTTCCAGCTGAACCATGAGAGCACATCATTAATAAAATGTGTCTGATGTGAAAAATGTTTCTGCAAAGTAAGCACGGTGTAGGAATAAAAATTCAATGAGCCACTCGTCCTCTTCCCTTTTTTGTTTATAGAAATAATCTATATTTTACCTCACAGACCAAAACCTATTGAGTAGGTCAGTGGTTTTACCTCAAAGTCCATAGAGATATCAGTGCCTTAAGCTCACAGACCAAAGTCCATAGAGAAAATCAGTGATTTTAGATCACAGACCAATGTCCACAGAGAAAATCAGTGATTTTAACTCAAAGTCCATAGAGACAGCCCAAGATTTTAGCTCACATATCAAAGTCCGTAGAGAAAATCAGAGATTTTAGCTCACAGACCAAAGTCCATAGAGAAAATCTGTGATTTTAACACAAAGTCCATAGAGAAAATGAGTGGTTTTAGATCACAGACCAATGTCCACAGAGAAAGTCAGTGATTTTAACTCAAAGTCCATACATATAGTCAAAGATTTAAGCCCACAGACCAAAGTCCACAAGAGAAAATCAGTGATTTTAACGCAAAGTCTATAGAGATAGCCCAAGATTTTAGATCACAGACCAAAGTCCACAGAGAAAATCATTGATTTTAATTCAAAGTCCATAGGGATAGTCAGAAATTTTAGCTCACAGACCAAAGTCCATAAAGAAAATTAGTGACTTTAGATCACAGACCAAAGTCCACAGAAAAAGTCAGTGATTTTAACTCCATGTCCGAACAAATAGTCAGAGATTTTATCTGGCATATCAAAGTCCACTGAGAAAATCAGTGATTTGAACTCAAGTCCATGGAGTAGAACAGTGATTTTAGCCCACAGACCAAAGTACATTTCTTCTGATGATGTTTGAGAGTTACACAGGACACAGCCATGTCCACATGCTGTTTGTCTCATATCTTTTTTCTACTTTCTATCCTGGTTTGTGAGACGCCGTTAACCTTTAGAAAGGCTAGACACTGCCTCCGGGAAAACTTTTGTCCACTCAGGTTACTGCTGCAGCTGATGAGTCACTATGTCCTCAATCTAATTTTCATGCAAAATAAACTGCTAACTGTTCCTGTTTCAAATGAAATTGTTTTCCACAGTCACGTCTCCATGTTCTCCCACTCACTAAAAAATGAATCACTGCACTGCAGCTGTTTTCCCGTTTTTGTTTGCAAACCTGTCTCCTTCCCACACCAACGTCCCAGAGAAAACCCAATATTTGACTGTTGAAAAATATGTGATGCAAATTGCCTCCTCCACAGGAGGCAGTAGTTAGTTCAGTTGATGGTCACAGCTGATTATAATACAGAGCCAAATGTCTGCTGTTTTTCCAGAGCATCCATTTGTCCTTCCTGCGAACCGTCCCTCCATACTCTCATCAGGCCCACGTCTGGTTTGACCTGATGCGTGAATTCAACTGGAACCACATCATTCTCATCGTGAGCGATGACCACGAAGGGCGTGCGGCTCAAAAGAGGCTGGAGACCCTGCTGGAGGAGCGGGAGACCAAGGTGAGACTGGCCCGGCCCACTACCCTTACACATATGAGTGGGTGAGCTGAAATGAGTGCTGGCGTTTAGACCAAACCCCTCTTCTGTGTACGTAGCTGTTCCTCTCTGTCATGTGACCACATCTCTCCCTCTTTCTCACCATTGTGTAAACATTGGCTAACACACCGAGAGCCATCTACAGCGTCTGATGTGGTCCAATCTGACTCTAGTCTGTACCTTTATTTGCTCATCGTCACATTTGATTTCCGCCATAGTCCAGGTGATCCTGTGTCTTTCAACAGTGGAGCCAAATAGTGGACTTTAACGCGGGGCTTCGCAAACCGACACAGGGTAAAAAAAAAAACCCATGTAGTTCTAAAACTACCAAAGCTGAAGTTTGATATTGCATTATTAATGTAAAAAAACTACATTTACGTACCTTTATGCACTAAAGTTCTGACAAATCAATCATTTATATACAGCACACAGTTTTACACAGATCGGTTTTTACACCAGTGATTCTTATACAAGGTATGTGCACCAGATGTGGTAACCAGGATACTTTTAGTGGTACAGAATACCCATTCAACTCAGTCAACAGGTTACCGGTACCATGTCAATAACCTGTTTAACCTAAACAGACTTTTACTTGAATAATCTAACATTCTTATGAGTAGTGAGTTCACAGCTTCATATATGGCCTGTATTTAAATGTTAGTCCTGTTTGTTACAAGTATGAAAAAATTCTGTGCTTGGTTTGAAAATAAGTTGTATTACACAACATGACCACTGGGGGCAACAGTGGGACAGCAGTGTTCCTCTGAACTGAAGCCAATGGCTTTCTCTACAGACTCTAGATGAAATCTTTGGTTTTCCATTTGCCATAAGGGTCATTATCACAGAGAAAATCCATTTGTTACCAAACAGGGTGTGAGTTCACGGTCTAATTGTGTGGCAGGGTCATTTGTCCCATATTGAAACGTCCTCGGACCAGAGTAATGGGCTGCTGCTCTCAGCGGAGATGGAGATGTTCTTCCTCCTCTTTAAGAACTGCTCGGTGGCTGTACTGAGAGCGATTTATAGTTTGTATCTCTCAGGGTTCAGCGTCTCTGTCGTGTCAAAGCTGTACATCCTGTACTGCAGCAGTTATTTTTGTCATTTAAAAAAAAAAAAATCTGCCGCCTCCATTTTACCAGCAGCTGTTTTTCATGCAGTTTTCTCCATGTGGGTCAGGGAAGAACTGGGTCTTGTTTCACACAAAACTCTAAACAGGATTATTCTAGAGATTGAAAAGAGTTTTCCTGTACTTACCGTATAAATCGGAGTATTTTTTATTATTATTGTTACAGCCAGATCAGAAATTAATATTATTTACAAAATATTCAAGTGGCGTTATTTCCTTTTTGGTGTCTGAAAATGATGACAACAAAATGTTAGTAAAAAAAATGTAAATTAAAATAGATGGGTTGATTTGTTATATGACTCGTGTTCACTGCTATTTTTCATTATTAGAGAATAGGGATGAAAAAGTGGTAATATATATATATATATATATATATTGTTAATTTATGGGGATTAAATGAGCCAAGAGCCTCATTTCTCTTCCTCCCTCTCATTCTGGATTTTTCTCTCCAGGGCCTTTTTGCTGTAAATGTGTGACGGAAGAAAATTAGTCTTTATTCAGAAATTTAATTAAAAAGAGGAAGTGACACACTTTCACTGATACACACACACACACAAAACCTTGCTGTCTTAATTAAAACATAGTAATTGATCAGCACTGCTTTCAAAACACAGATGGACAGAATACAAAGAAACACTGAAATTATTCCACCAGCTTCTGAACAGTTTGTACTGAACATCAAATTAGCAGTGACTCACTTTACTGCATCAACCGAGTGCATGTATCAAAAAATCATAACCATAATTCAGATACTCTTAAAAAATTGGGGTTTCACATTCACTGAATCTTTATGTCAAAATAATCAAATTCATGTCTGGCCATGTGCACTCACACGAGTCACACAACATGAAATATTCATGGAGACTGAGGAGGTAAAAATAGATCAACAAAAAAAAATTTAAAGGGTAAAAAGGAAAACGATTCAACATCGTGTTCTTTCGGTGAATTTGGACAAGTCTGGTGGGCCATATTATAAAGCCAAACGGGCCGCATTCGGCCCGTGGGCCTTAGTTTGCCCAGGTAACATGTAGGTGCATATTTAATATTTATTTCATATTTTCTACAGATATTTTAGAAACAGCTACTAGTTTAAAAAGAGGAAAAAACCAAAGTGCTATTCAAAGGTATGGGGGACATTGTAAAGGAAGGCAAGAACGACTAACTGACATATTTGCCAAATATTGAAAACGCTGGTCTGTTCAGAAATGCTAATAAAAGTCGACTTTCTTTCTACTGTGTAATACGGACCAATTCCGGACCGTACATTCAACGTCTACATAACATCAACAACAAAACAACGACAACCGGTGTGTAGAGTTTGTTGTGTGTCCGCCATTATCGTCGGTACAGAAATTAGAATATTATCATTAGCAGGACGTGAGTTGTATCAGTTCAACACTCTTCGTCCCACGTGTCTTCTCTCAGCCAATTAACGAACGACGCCGAGCGAGCCTCGCGTTTTATCGCTAAAACTACATTTAAGCCATAAAACATGAAATATATGAAACAGATATTGTCATAGCACCGTATTTATTTATAATGGATTTAGAAGAAGTTAGTCACTTCTCGGCTGCAGACACGGCAAAGTTCCCGCTGTTCCGCTGATACGGGTAAGATTAAGACCGCCATTCTGACTCATATACCGGACCGTAAATGTACTCTTTATGAGGACTATAAAAATGGTTGACTTTTAATAAAGTGTGGCATATTTCGTTCTTGGTGTTGCTGGTTTCTCTCTGCAGACCTGGCAACGCTCGTATTTTATGTAGATATTATTAGCCGAGCTATTGTAAGATATGATTTTAATTGACGCTAGCCAAGTTGCTCAGCTAACTAAGCTAAGTGTCCCATTAAGTAAAAAAAAGATACATTTTAATTATATAACTGTGCAGGTATTTTTGACGGTAAGACTTGCTACATCCCACAACTAACTTCATAGAGTATACTCGATTTCGTGAATTAATTGTGCTTGATAATAATAAAATTAATTTGCTACCGTTCTTGCCTATGTGTTTGGTTTATATTCTTTTTATGGATAACGTTTAACAAATTATCAAACGTTGTTTTGAAAATAAAGGTAACAGAATAGTCTAAGAAGTATACGTAGCCACCAGTATACAGCTCCTCTGCACTAGAATAGTACAAATAACAGTAAATCAATGGGTTAGTTGTAAAACTGTAAAGGTGCTACAGCCCTAAGTTAAAAAGTTTATCTTACTCTAATTTAAGGAAAAATAGTTGTTTGGTCCTGAATAGTAGTTCTAAACTCCTCATTTCTCTGATGTTCTTTGCGAAGCCTCCTGCTGTTAAAGATTCCCTAATTTGAAGCAGAAAAGTGGAGATTTGTTGGTAAAAAAAAAAAAGTTGCTTTACTGCCCTCCATTTTCAACTGTTTATAATATTTTCCTGTGTCTGCATATTTTCTCTGTTGTGTGCACATTACTCATCAGAATAAAAAAAGGAACTATGAAAACCTCGACCAACTGTCCTATGACAACAAGCGAGGACCTAAGGTATATTTGCATGGTCAAATGCACGCCGCCCACCAACTTTTTCTAAACGTAGCAACTTAGAAAACAGCCCAGCCCGAACCGCAGCCACCAGCCGAACCCAGAACTCCCACCTCTCTCTTTTTCTTGGTAGCACGACTTTTTTTAATTTCATGTTTTTCCAGAATGGTTTGTAAATTTCGGTTATTTCAGATTTGTAAAAAAAAAAAAAAAAAAAGACCAGTAAACAATGGAGCGTCGCTGCTTTTTCATATCCATTTTGTCCTTGATAAAGGAATGCATGTATGTCAGACCAGATGATTATATATTAAAAAAAAAAAAAGGTTTGCTAGTTCATTCCTTTGTGGAGAACCGGGAATTGTGGGACGAAAGCCGTTTCCCAGATGCTACTTCCTCTTCCTGTTCTGTAGCAGCACTTCCTGATTTTCAGCTTTTTCTTTAGTTATTGTTGGGGGAGAAACTGTCATCTCCCCTTCCTCCTCCTTCCCTTTCACTTCCTGATTTTAGTTCCTGGTTGCATCGACCTTCTTCTTCTCCCCTTCCACCTAACACATGCACGTCCTTCTTTTGGAGCCTTGAAATCCCTCAGTTTGCATGCCAGAAAAATGCAAAAGTTTTCCTTTTTCTTCTTCCCTCAAAGCTTTTTATTTTTTTTATTTGAGCCGGTTCCCCTTCTCTCTCCTGGATCGCTCTCAATATCTCTGTCTCCCATTTTTCAAAACACACTCGATTCTGAGCTGGAAGTAAGCAGGTAAAGCAGAGCCAACAGCATGGCGTCGAAGTTTGTAGTGGAAAAAGGAATAAAAGGAAGGTTAGCCGCCTTGACCTATGTTCTGCCTCGATCACAGGCAGAGAAAGTCCTCCAGTTCAGCCAGGAGACTAACTTAACTGCGCTGCTGCTGGAGGCCAAAGAGCTGGAGGCCCGAGTCATCATTCTGTCTGCCAGGTGAGGAGCACCTTTAACCAAACACAGCACGGCAATCCTTAACACTGGGATGTTCCATGTTACAAGGCACTTGAAAAATACAACTACCAGAAACAGGACAGTGATGCCTTTGCTGTCCTAGGATGAAAGTTTTACACCAGCTCCATGTCTATTATTTAAGTTATTTGAAACTTCATCTTTTTCACATGTGCTATGCATAGTGAGGAAGACGCTGCTGCCGTCTACAAAGCTGCCCGCTTCCTCAACATGACTGGTTCAGGCTATGTGTGGCTGGTCGGTGAACGGGAGATGTCCGGTAAAGCACTGAGCGAGGCTCCAGACGGTATGATAATCTGGTTGTATTAGGATCTATTTAAAAGTGTAAAAGCATAAAAAATTATGACATTAATCCTAACATGTTCTTCTGCTTCAGGTTTTCAACTTTCATTTTCTTGCAATCCTACTTTCTTAAAGGGCTTGCCCCCTGGTGGCCAAACTGCTACTTTTTTGGTGTCCAATAGGTCAATGCAATTGAACCTTAATAGTTTTGATTAATCTGGTTTTAGGTTTGATTGGCCTCCAGCTCATCAATGGCAAGAATGAGTCAGCTCACATCAACGATGCTGTGGCCGTGGTGGCTCAGTCCATCCAGGAGCTCTTTGAGAAGGAGAACATCACAGAACCTCCCAGAGGATGCGTAGGAAACACAAACATCTGGAAAACTGGACCTCTTTTCAAACGGTAAAAATTGGAGGTGACAAGAGTAATCCGTACGATCGTTCCACTTTTATTTCCAGATATGCAGAAGATGTTCAAGCTTTTCATAATGGTGTGGCCTCAGTCACCTTGGACACAGATGCTCGCTTTCTGAAACATGTCTTTTAGTGTGGTTGGCCACTTCCAGATTCTTCAGTAAATTATCTATGCTCGCTTTCTGGCAGATTGACTTAATTTATTTCTCAGTGAGCATTAAAACACACCACTGGATCCACTGATGCGTGACAACACCCCTACTATGCCCCTCCCCCTCTAGAAAACACAGAGCACATGCATAAGTATAATAGATGTGTGGTTCCATCTTCTGTTTCACAGAGTCCTAATGTCCTCCAAATACCCAGAAGGCCTTACCGGGAGGGTGGAGTTCAACGATGACGGTGACAGGAAGTACGCTCACTACAGCATCTTCAACTACCAAAAGAGTCGTCTGATTCCAGTTGGCATTTACAACGGAACACAGGTCAGGATTAAGTAAAGTAAACTGCAACCTTTTACTACGACACAGCAAATCCTTAGCTGGGTTGATTGAGTTAATGTTAAAGGTTATCTCACAGAAAATATGCAGAAGGTCCAATCCTGCGGGATTCATCATCTTGGTGATGATACAGAGGGTTTGACAATAATTAGCCTGAGGTATAAATAAACAAAAGGTAGAGGTCAAAGTCATGAATAAAATATGCTACCCTGCTTTTTTAAAAGTCATTAGTGTTGTACCCCTGCAGTGCAAAAGCAGTCATAGCAGCAGCAATCCCTGCAGTGATAGAGTAGCATCAGCATCAGTAACCTCAACAGCCACCTTCAGGTCTGTATACTTATTTGTTTTTATTTGTTATTATTTGTCCCTCAGGTGGTGATGAACAACCAGAAGAAGATCATCTGGCCTGGAGGAGAAACAGAGAAACCACAGGGTTTTCAGATGTCTACCAGGTTAAAGGTATTTACTCGTACTAGAGCTATTACCTTACTGTAAGAAGGTTTATGGTTTGAGGCTGGCTCTTGCTGCTGGTCTGGCCTGTGATGTACTGAAGAACTAGATGGATGGTTAGGTTGGTACAATCTCTGATTTACTTATAGACGTGTTCCCTTTCTTCAAAGCTTTAAAGTCTACTGTCCATTAGTGTCTCAATACCACCTGTTTCTTATTTTCTTCAGATTGTGACCATACACCAGGAGCCATTTGTATATGTGAAGCCCACCATGCCTGATGGGACATGCAAAGAAGAAATCACCTTAAATGGGGTCTTAATTAAAAAGGTTATCTGTACTGGGCCCAATGAGACCATCCCAGGTGAGACAGAACAGTTGCCTTTGTTATTAATTACCAATGGCCTTAATTGATGGACTTTCTTTCTGTAATGCTAATCTTTTGTGTTTTGAGGTCGTCCCACTGTACCTCAGTGTTGTTATGGATTTTGTATTGATCTACTGATCAAACTGGCCATGACCATGAACTTCACCTACGAAGTTCACCTGGTTGCTGATGGAAAATTTGGAACTCAGGAGCGGGTCAGTCATAAATATGTTTTTGTTTTTTAATGTACAGAAAATATGTTTTACACGAGTGTGTCTACATATATATTAGAAGAGATACAATCGAACTATATATATATATATATATATATATTATGTATGTAAAGTGTGTTCAGGGATGACTTCAAATCAGATCTTTGGTGTTGTAATAGCAGACATGAAAGTGGGCTTTGTCTCAGACTCTTCCATTTCCTGAAGTTTAGTCTCCTCTGGTCACTGATCCACATGACAGCGCTGCACCAAAACACAGTTAAAAATAGAGAACGGTAAAAATAGGATGAAGGGGAGAGAGGATATAAATTTCTCACCTGGACTTTTCTGTGTCTGGACTAAAAGGGGAACATGAAAATCCTCACAGGACTCAGCCCAGATCCTTAAAATCTGCACAATTACTCAGGACAAGAATTTTGTTCTAACACTGTTGGTGTTTACGGGACCTCAGGTGAACAACAGTAACAAGAAGGAGTGGAACGGCATGATGGGAGAACTGCTGGGAGGCCTGGCCGACATGATTGTGGCTCCACTGACGATAAACAATGAACGAGCTCAGTACATCGAGTTCTCCAAACCTTTCAAGTACCAAGGCCTGACCATCCTGGTGAAAAAAGTACGTGTTATATATTATAATTTTATAAATATTCTAATTTATAAAACATTTAGAGTTTTTTTTTTACCTTTCATTTCAGGTCTATCCATTTTTTTCACATAATTCCATATTTTAGTGCCTGATACTAAAGGAATAAATGACCAAACTAGAACAGTCTTGCACCCTTTAAGGATCAGTATGAAAATACGGGTTTCTGAAACACAGATTATGGATCTGTGACCTCAAGGGCAAAAAAAACCCCATAATTGGACAAATTTATTCTCAGTCATGATTTTCAAAGGACAGTTAATCCTCTGAGGTTCTACAGGACACTGAGTGACCCTTGTGACTGTGTTTACAGGAAATTCCTCGCAGCACTCTGGACTCATTCATGCAGCCGTTCCAAAGCACCCTGTGGCTGCTCGTGGGTCTGTCGGTGCATGTGGTGGCAGTGATGCTTTATCTACTAGACCGGTTCAGGTACAAGAGTACAACTGTTTGTTTCGTCTGTCTCTTTAAGTGTGTTCCTTCATGACTAAATCAGCAGCACTGGCTGCAGATCTTCTCATGGCGCTTAAAGGTAGAGAAAAGGAGAAGATTGTCCCCTCACTCTGCTCTCACCAATCTGTCCTTCTGGTCTGATTACTCTCTTTCTTTCTCTGGACATTTGTGTCCACCTTTTCTTGGTTGCTCCCCTTCATTGTCCTCCTCCTTTTTTTTACTTTTGACCTAACATGGATCTGCTTTGTCCACGCCAGCCCTTTTGGACGGTTTAAAGTAAATAGTGAAGAAGAAGAAGAGGATGCTCTCACTTTATCGTCTGCCATGTGGTTCTCCTGGGGGGTGTTGCTGAACTCTGGAATTGGAGAAGGTACATTTTTACCATAATACGACAACATAGCAGTTATGTAGACTGCAACCTAATATGGGGGCAGAAGCTTCAACGCTGAACTTTCTTCCCTCAGGTGCACCACGCAGCTTTTCAGCCAGAATCCTGGGCATGGTGTGGGCTGGATTCGCTATGATCATTGTAGCCTCTTACACTGCCAACCTGGCTGCCTTCCTGGTGTTGGACCGGCCTGAGGAGAGAATCACTGGAATCAATGACCCTAGGGTAAGAACAGAGTTGAGAGCAGTCATGTCCAAACTGTTCCACTAAGGAAAAGTCACTATGGCTGCAGGTTTTTGTTCCAACCAAGCAGTAGAACACCTGAGTTGACAGGTTTAATCAACTGATCTCAGTCATCAGACAGCTGATTGGTCAAACTATGTGCTCTTGGTTGGTTGGAACTAAAACCAGCAGCCATAACAGTTCTTGGTTGAACATTTTGGACATGCCTGGTCTAGAGATACAGCAGTACAGACAGGACATTGGTGACATGAGGCCAAAATATGGCTAGAATAAAAAACCAAAGGGTTTTTTTTATTCTGGTCATAGTTTGCCCATGGCTGCCTTATAGACTTTCCCTAATTATTGGATAAAAACAAGGGTTTATTTTATTTTGGACAAAATGTCTGCTTTCAAATAATTTTAGGATAATATAATTGTGTTATCGTATTAAGTCTTGGTGGGTTTTTCGCTTTTGTTCTTGTCCTGTCAAGTTAATTTAACAACTTTTATTTACCCTTTTTTTTACTTAAATGAAACTCTGTGTATTCCACACACGTTAGAACTGTCAGTTGATGTCATGCAAGTGTCTTTTGATGTTGTTTTCATGTCTTCTGCAGCTGAGGAACCCTTCAGACAAGTTTATCTACGCCACCGTGAAGCAGAGCTCTGTGGACATCTACTTCAGACGGCAGGTGGAGCTCAGCACTATGTATCGCCACATGGAGAAGCACAACTATGAGAGCGCCGCCGAAGCCATTCAAGCTGTGCGGGACAAGTGAGTCTCGGTCTGGGTGGGCGACCAGGACATCACTGGTCGACCTGAGAGACAAAGCTGTTCAGTTATGTCAGGTTTGGAGGTTAGGGTCAGGAATGGGATTCTATGGACCTTTGGACCAGGTGGAAACTGTCACCATCTGGACAGTTGTTTTCCCTCTGGTCCAGGCCCATATTCCCAGTTTAGATGAGTCTACCCAGGGATAGATTGTGACTTAAAAGAAGAAGTTAATCCTGAGTGGAGAAGTGCAACTTTTTTTAGGTGGGTCACAGATGAAGATCTTTGAGATGATCCAGTGTGGGGACATCATCCTCACCTATCAGGCCTTGGATTTCATTGGCTGGTAGATGGTGAGAGAGAAAGCTTGAGCGAATGCCTGAGTGAGACAGAAAGAGAGAGAGCACGAGCGAAAGAGAGGCAGAGCCCTAAATGTGTTTGTAAATCATTGTACTGTTGCACCGTAACCCCCCTCCTTCCCCTTCCTCCCCCCTCCTGCGTCCCTCCCTACATCCGACTCCTACCTCCGTCCCTTCTGTGGGGACATCATCCTCACCTATCAGGCCTTGGATTTCATTGGCTGGTAGATGGTGAGAGAGAAAGCTTGAGCGAATGCCTGAGTGAGACAGAAAGAGAGAGAGCACGAGCGAAAGAGAGGCAGATCCCTAAATGTGTTTGTAAATCATTGTACTGTTGCACCGTAACCCCCCTCCTCCCCCTTCCTCCCCCCTCCTGCGTCCCTCCCTACATCCGACTCCTACCTCCGTCCCTTCCCCAACCAACCGACCCTCCCCCTCCCCCACAGCAAGCTGCATGCTTTCATCTGGGACTCTGCGGTGCTGGAGTTTGAAGCCTCGCAGAAGTGCGACCTGGTGACCACGGGAGAGCTGTTTTTCCGTTCGGGCTTTGGCATTGGCATGCGCAAGGACAGCCCCTGGAAACAGAATGTGTCCCTGGCTATTCTCAGGTCTGTCCCAGCCGAAGCTGCACCACTCGTATGAGACTTTCTCTATTTATTATCAACTCTTGAGTTCGTGGTCACGTGCTGGACCTTCTTAAAGTCGACAGAGGCATCGTCTTTGATTTCACATCTCTCAGCCCAGTTCAGTCCTGGTGCCCACATCTGTTCCTGAGTGATCTGAATCCATGTGGACTGCACCAGGTTATGGTTTGAATTCCTTGAACAGCCAGGGGACAGTTTTAGAAAATCCAGGTTTTTCTTTGTCTGAGCCTCTCATCCCTGGTGATTCTGGCATTCCCTTGGTTAACAAGAACCTTGGGGAGGCCCAGATCCACCCACACTGGAGACATGGCACCTCTTGGCTGCTCAGGGATCAGGGATTGTTTAGATCTCTGAAGAGTCCCCCTGTTAAATCTTCTGCTCTACCAAACCGAAGTGCTGGCCAACTGCGCTCCAGTCATTCAGGAACAACATCGCAACCAGGTCTGAACAGGGTTGTCTTGTCTGTATCTTCACTGTGTTGCTTCCTTATCGCCTGTCTGTCTGTCTGTCTCTGTCACCTCACATGGTCCAGCTTTTGTCTGTCTCTCAGTCTGTGTTTTCCATCTATTTTGCTGCTGCTGGTGTGGGAGCGAGTGAGTGGCTCAAATGCTCCTTCACGGTGGTGATGTGTATTAACTTTGTTGCTTCTCCTCCCACCAACCCTATCAAACCCCTTGCAGTTCTCATGAGAACGGCTTCATGGAAGACCTAGATAAAACCTGGGTGAGATACCAGGAGTGTGACTCGAGGAGCAATGCCCCAGCCACACTCACCTTTGAAAACATGGCAGGTATGGTCCTTATGAGGTTAGAGAAAGCGTTTTAAAAAACAAAAGTGATTGGACAAAAACTGCAGTGGTCAGGTACTGTAGCCCTTTTTTGTCCAATACCTTTACAGAGATCCGTGTTTTAGTGTCGGCTTTGGTGTTGTGTGCAACAGTGCTGTTCTGTTTCCTGTGCTGTGGCTTCTTGCAGTTTTTTACTTTCCTTTTAGTAGTGCTGTTGCCTTCGTCAATAGAAGACGGTTTGATGGCGACTATTGGGCATGATGGGAGAATCCTGCAATCATGGCCAGTGGTAGCAGTGAACTTATAAACCACCATCTCACAGATCCTCTCTCCCGTGTTCCCTTTCTCCTAAGGTGTCTTCATGCTGGTGGCTGGAGGCATAGCCGCAGGGATCTTCCTCATCTTCATCGAAATTGCCTACAAACGCCATAAAGACGCCCGCAGGAAGCAGATGCAGCTGGCCTTTGCGGCCGTCAATGTTTGGAGGAAGAACCTACAGGTAGGAATAAGTCCCAAGAGTGCTTATTAGAGTCAAAAAAAGTGTTGTGCCAGAGAGGCAACAAAGGGATAGGCTTGTCTCGGAGAGAAACTCTGAAGACACATTGTAGTTTTCTTTTCATTTAACAAATGGTTTCCAGGCAACAAGATCACCAAATTAGAGATAAGCGTCGGCTAATTTGAGCGGCTGCCCTTCACGTCCAAACAGTGTGGAGGGACTTCAGAACCCATGTGTCTTGTTTGTGCCTGCAGGAGAATAAGGAAACCTCTGGAAGTCAAGCTGCAGCTGGGACCCCTTCGTTAGTATGTAAAGAATTAGCAGGAGTTCTGTGGCTCCTCCTAATTACTGTTAGAATAAGGAACAACGGTGAACCCAAAGAAATGTATGGTGATGTGATGTTAAGGATATCTGACCACAGTCACCTTCCATGTCCATAGCATGATGCAGTTGGTCTAAGCTGCAGCTGCTGTGCTTTCCGTGTTGTATTTAATGCTTCATGAGGTCAGATGGTCTAGATTAATAATCTGGAATAATTGCAGTAATTACACTCGGGAGCCATCGGATTGGATTATTGCTCATTCCCTTTGTAGTGTCAACAGAGGCCCAGAGCCTAACTGTACAAATAGAGCGTAAAGAGTGAAAATCAATGTGGATCACAATCACAGAGCATTGTCACCTTTGTGTGGCAGTAGTGGACACTGTGGTTTCCAGGATTTTAAGATGCTGAACACAAGGAAACTAACTAACCACGAGTACCACACAGGTCAATTGCTAACTCGGAGCAAACTTGGCCTAAGCCAGTCATGTCCAAACAATTCCTCAAATGTCCGCTGTGGCTGCAGGTGTCAACACCTGAGTTGACAGGTTTTATCAACTGATCTCAGTCCTTGGTTGGAACCAAAACCAGCAGCTACACTGGCTCTTTGTGGAATAGTTTGGACTTACTTGGTCTAAGTGTACTGTATATGCTAGGTAGGAGTAGTAGTATGGATGTTGCCACCTTGGGTCTATAGCCTGTAATAGAACTGGAATCAGAACAGCTGTTTCTGTTGAATAGTCAGGTTACATCCTCTTAGTGTTTAAAGTACACTTTTTTACATGAAATGTTCTCTTTAAAGTTGCAGTTGCAATGGGTGGTTGATTAACTTCACTTATCTGAGGAAGGGTAACAATGTATTGCTCTCTATACGTGAATGAAACAAGTTGTTTTTCTTTTTTTTTTCATTCAAACCAGTTTTTAAGATGAAGTTCTCGCAGGGTCACATTTTTCTCGTCTTCTAAACGCCGTCCTTTCCTGTGCTTTTTATTGCTTTAAAAATTTGATAGAACAGCTTGACATCATACACTAATTCATTCACGAGAGCGTGTGATGTCAAGCATCAGTGTGAATGTCTAAAGGTTTTTGGCCCTGTCTAAAGGTCCACAGGGAAGGTACAGTATGACAAGCTCGTGTCCATCTGAGCGTGTCCCAAATCAACATTGCCCAGTGTCTGTAACTGCCCTGAATGTTTCGTTCATCCATACATTTGGATACATGTTTTCTAACGATGCAGGCGAGGCATGCATGCGAGCCTCACTGAGGAAGGAGAGAGACACTGAACTGCTCATAGCTTTGTCAACAGTGTTCCTCTGCACCACTGAGTTGGAGCAGATCATGCATGATCATTCTGCTCATCCACCATCAACAGTGACATCATGCTGGTCTCATGCGAGGAAACCCATGAACTCCAACAAAACCAATCTGTTCTTTTCTGAGTGAATATGATTCTTGAATGTCATGAACCTTCCCTCCCTTTTATGGAGAAAAATGAGTTTTAATGTGTGGCCTCCTCCTTCCTCAGTCTGGTTCTTTGACAGACATTATGTTGACGACTTTGCACTCGTATTTGAATGTAACTGTTGTGCTCTAATATACAGTCCAGCCTGAGGGACACGTGTTATCAGACACCATGCACCAAAACTTGAACTTGCACCAAAACTAGACTGACTGACTGTGTTAACGATGTTTAAAAAGCTTTTTCTGATTTTTGAAATGTGGCTGAAAACATTATTTTAAAGGTAAACAACGAAAATACACAGTTTTATATCAGAGCTTAGAAAAAATGTTGGCAAGTGATTGCACTTTACTCAAGGTACAATGTGAGGAGGTTTGAACACCTGAATACCGCTGTAGGGCATGACATCTTGAGTTAATATTGGGTTGTAACCAACATTTTTAGGTGCCACTCTAGCGCCACTTACACCAACACACTGTAGGTGGCGCTAGAGTGGTCTTGATCTTATAGTTTAACCCAGGGGTGTCAAACTCAATTTCACAGTGGTCCATTATTAACTGGCGTGAACTCACAGGCCATACTAAATATTTATTGCTCCTCCTAGTGGCCAGAGCCCCAAGCAACTGCCTGGCCTGCCCATCTTCAGGAAAATTGAATCTGAACAGCCGCTTAATATTATCAACACACGAGAAATTAAATAAAATATCACGCACATCAGTGATATTCTCCTTTATCTATAGTTAATGCTTTTACAGAACTACAAAAAAAACAAAATGTATGATCTATAACAAAGACCATTAATTAATACTACAATTCCTGCTAGTATATAAGTATGTACTGGTGGGCCAACTGTTGTACAAATTTGATATCAATTGGCACGCCAAATATAATTACACTGCGAGCCAGAGCCGAGTTTGACACCTGTGGTTTAACCACTAACCTTTTGAGATAGAGCAACCTACTCCTTATGGTTGATGTGCAATTGATTTTTTTTTTGTCAACAGAAATGCACTGTCTGAACCAGAGTTCATTATGTGTCATTTGGGAGGAAAAAGGAGTTTCCAAGAAAGTGTTTTCTGCTTTTATGTTTTTAACATTGTTGTACTAACAATGATGCTCTCTGGTGGTGGTGGTGGTGGCGTCTTTAATGTTTCCAGATGAAAACACACAGAATCACAAGTCTGTGCCACGCCTCTGTCTGATGTTCCCGCATGCTTTGCATGGCCAGACTGTGCAAACGCAGAGCAGAACCATCAGTCCTGAAGTTGGTCAGGAGAAAAAAAAAGAATAGAAGAATGTCCAATCCCATTTTTAAGGTGTAGTCCATGCTCTTTAGAACTCAAAAAACTGTTGTGGTACTTAAACCTGTCTGGACATTCTTCGCTTAGGTTCCTTTGTTGTGCAGAAAACCACCAAATCCAAACTTTTGAAAAAAATATCACTGTAATTGGTACCAAAGTAGGACATCTTGTGACGGCGTCAGATTTTCTAACGTGAACTGTTATCTTTCCAACAGGAACAAAAACAACAAACACTTTTCATCTTAACACCTGACCTCAGGTTTTCATCTATGCTGATGATGTCATGTGTTCAATGAGCAGGGTTTATAAGAGGACAGAATGGGTTGGGATTGGTCAGGTGATGGAGGGCTATACACCCCCATGTCACGTGATCTGGACGTGCTGCAGGTCCAGTGCCGGCCACGGTTGATTCTTTCTGCTCTTTGTTTGGTGTTCCCCCTTTTTTCTCTCTGCCTTCCTACTTTGTATCCTTCTTTATTCCCTTCCTCCATCCATGAAGCATTTTTATTGCATGTAGAAATTCACACCACACTGCCCCGCCCACTGGGCCTCCCCCGCTCCATCACCTGTGCCAGACTAGTGTTGATTATTTATCACACTTAAGAATTTGTCAATGTGTTAAATTTATTTACTAACTACAGTTTATATCAAGCCCGAGTTGACCATTTTATTTGCTTATTTATTATTTTGAATTTTCTTTTCGTTTTGTACTGATTCCATTTGCTAACCTATTTATGGTACAATTTATTTCATTTTATTCAGCTTTATTTTCGAAGCAACACTTTTGATCCTCCAAGTGTGCTTTACTGCCGAACCCATATTTGCATAAACCTGGTGGTTCTTGTACCTTATTAAGAACATCTGTTTCTTCCACGATCACCGATCTCCCATGCGCAACAAATCTAGTCTCAGCCTCAGAGGAGCTGTCGCCTCCTGTTTTGTTGAACCTGCTCCATCCCATCTCCCTGCGTGTGGGGTGAATTTCCATTATACCTCTCCCAGGTATAATGAGGTTAAATGGGCTTTGATTGGTGACATTTGTCGTTCTCGTTGCATCACAGCGCCCTCTGATTGCAACTCCTTTTAAAGCTGCCTGGCTTTGGATGTGGATGTATGCTTTGCTGGGTTTTATCTTTTTCAACATCCATTCTTTTTTTTTTTTTGTTTTAGTTCTTTGCCATCTTTTAAAGTAATAAGGATCATATGGATGGACATTTATTTCCTTTTTTCTTTTCTCCCCCTCTATGCAGCCCTCTTCCTCTGTAGAGACTCAGGATGTAAGAATGCCTTAATATGAGTTGTTGTTTTTATATTTCAAGTGCACACAGACACGCAGTGACTGCTGAGAGTAGCTGTGAGGCATTCCCAAGGTACGAGGGAGGGAGGACACTAAATTTGGTTTCGTCACGAAAGGTCACATGAGCTGTTTCAGATTTAAATTCCGCTCGTGTGGAAGATGGCCACCAATTTACCAGTAGCGTATATTTCAGGTAGATACTTAAACGTACGGATAAAAAGGCTTTGACTGATGCTATAAAACTGATATCATTCTTTTCCTTAACATTTACTCCATAGTACAAGAATTTGCTGTCAACTTCACACAACCTTTTAGCTTTTTTAAGCTTCAGGAATTTGTTAAATATAGTCAATATTAGCATCACGCCCACTCGCATCTGTAAGAATCATCATTCATTTCAACGCATTCCTAGCTTTAAGGCGACTGCTCTGCTGTAGACATTTACAGGAATCTTAGAACCTGGCGTATCTTCGTTCTTTGAAAAGCTCAATCACCCTCCCTGAGTAGACAACCTACAGTCAGGTCAGGTGTTGCTTTGGTGGTGGCTGAATGGGTGAGACTGGGAGCACAGTTGTCACCTCCCCCAGCCACAGGACGTGAATAATGTTTTTACATATATTCATTTTAGGATAGGAAAAGTGGTAGAGCAGAGCCCGACCCCAAAAAGAAAGCCTCTTTTAGGTCCATCAGTACCACCCTGGCCTCCAGCATCAAGAGACGTAGGTCCTCCAAAGACACGGTAAGGAGACGAAGAAGCGAAACCTGTCCCTTCTTACTGCTCACCCTCTCCCTCGCCCTCTGTCTCTCTTATCTCTCCTTCTGTCCTATTTCTGCCCACATTCCCAACATCGGGCCAGCGACAGAGCGCCAACCATCTGCTCCTCTCAGCCATGACCTCAGCAGCCTCCGCTGCCACCTGTCTGTCCGTCAGCCATTGATCAGCCATCCTCATTGTCATTGAACATCTGTAGAATCCTCAGACAGGGCGTCAGTGCAGATACTTAGGTCAAGACAGGGCAACAACTGGGTTTAGAAAGGAAAACACCCCTAGTCACCCAGCATGTTCATCTGGACAAGGGTCTGATGGGAAGTGCCGAGGTTGTCAATCTGTTGTACTGCTGTAACTACCGTAAAATATATATATAACAAGAAGCGTTGCACAAACATAAGAAATTACCAGTAGAATGGCTAGGATTCCATCATCAATAATGCAACTATATGTGAATAGGAAATATATTTTCTCAGTGAAGACGACAATAAACTCAATATGACGCAGAGTCATTGATACAAGATTCTAACTTTTTATACCTTTCTGGTAGGAGAAAATTATAGGCTCGCTGCACTTGAGAAACCTCTCTTGTGTGCATGCACAGTTAATTTGGGTAGGAAGATTTTATAGGTAGGAAAATATTTCAGAACACCAGAAGTGTACTTTTAATAAGGGGTTTGTATCTGCCACAACTTAATGACGGATCTGCGAAAATAGTACGAGACATTTAACTGGGCTGTGGCATTAGTTTTAAAATATACCAAATGCTTTTATTTCTTTTGCATTTACAAATGCATATTCCTGTATTACAGTTGTTGTAACCTCATGTTACAAAGGTAACAGTATAGTGTATTTACAACGTCATCTATTCGTCTACAATTTTACTAGTTAAAACTCTAAATTTATAAGTTAAAACTTTTGCCAAAAACTGCTATAAAATACAGTTTTGATTTAAATAACACTGAAATGTAACCCACCATCCTCAAAGACATATAATATGAATCTTAAAAATCATTAAAAATGCTCTATTACATTATTTGAGTTATTTCTTCAAACACCACTAGGGGCAGGCTTTAGACCCGCAGTGACACCAGTACCACAGTTTGAGAACCATGGCTTTCTCTGTTTCTGGAGGACGAGGAGCTGCTCTTCCTCCGTGGTGCTGGTTTGTACAGGGTTCTGGCATGGGTGTTCTCTTGGGTGTGTGTACTATTCTTTCTCGTGTGTGTATCCAGTCTTTGTATTGCAACGGCTTTTGTTCTGGTCCAATTTAAACACTGTTTTCTCTGGCTGTGTTTGAACTTTTTTTTTTTTTTAAATGCATGTGCTCGAAATTTGTCCTGTCTCCTGTATGTAGAATTTAGTTTCATGAAATCCATTTCTGAAGATTTTTTTTTATTATTTTGATAGCAGCCACTGATTCTGAGAAGAAAAGTGAAACTTCTTCTTTTTGTCTTTGTGTCTAATTTAAGGTTCACACGTGTGGAGTTGTATAAATCGAAATTATTGTTTCTTTTCTTTATCATATCTTATTTAATTTTGTTTATTTATTTAAAATATGTCGCTGTGTTCTGACCTGTGCATGTTTCTTTCAGGATTTTTTTTCCAGGTAATGGAAACTAAAACTTAAGTCCATTGTTGTGTTCAAGTGCAAGAAGAAAACAGACATTCGAGCCGTTTCTTCTTAAACTTCATCTTTTTCTTTGACCCATTTTATTCGACAGCACATGTCGAGTGCGTCAGGTTTTCTCCATTGCTTCAGTTTATGAGATAAAGTAAACCAGCGACCTCTGTTGGTCAAATTTGAAACTACTGCAACCTGAATCTAGCAGTCCTGCTGGTAAAAAAGAAAAAACATACTGTCCTAAGTTAATCTTTGCTGTAATCTTTGGAGAAAGCACAGACATCTTCACAACTAATTTTTTGTCCTAATGCAGTTTTCAATGTCTTTCTCTGTGGAGACAGTTCAAGGGTTACATACAAAAATCATTGAAAAGGTTTTTTTTTGTTTGGTTTTTTTTTTGTCTTTCAACCTCATGTGGTGGTTGTCTTTCTATGGATTTGGTTTCTGCATTACAAAATGATATTTTAGGTTTTTGAAGTGTGGACATTTCTGGTACTGACATATGAGTCATTTTCTGGGGTTTCAGATTTCAATAGACGGCAATTTACAAACAGGGTTGATGAGGAGCTCAGTTCTGTCAGTGTGAATCTGAACTGATGAAAATGAGCTCCTCTGCTGCCGTGGATTCATTGTTGTTTTTTTCTGTGAAACAAAATTTTCAAAACAACCATCTGTCTAAGATGTTTGTTTCTGAAAGGATCATGTGTCACACTTTAGTGAATCACCCTTCAAAAACCCAAACCATCTTTTGAAAGCGTTCTCTTTGCCTGTTACCTCCTTGAAACTTCACTGAGTCACCAAGGTTTTTACACAAAAAGACTTGGAAGATTCTCTTTCCTTGGTGATACGAGTGTGGGTAAACCGCAAGGATTGAGTGTCTGAGATGAAAGTGGAAAAAAAAAAATGTCTTCAATTGTCAAACATACACCAGGTGTCAGTGTGACGTGAAGAAACACGATGATGATGACAAGTACCATCCTCAGTTTCTGACCATTATTTTTTGATTTTATATCAATGTTCTTCTTTTATATTGATGGATATCAATGGACTCGAGTGTCAGTGTCCCTCACCCACATGCCACACTGCTCCTCTCTCCCTCTGCACGCATGACTCTGGCTGTCCTAGACGTAGAGATGGTAGAAACTCACAAGTAGAAAATGATCATTACTAACTTCCCAGACTGAGTAACTTGACGATGATGTCGGTCAAGTGTCTCCTGCTGGTGGACCGGACCCCCCAGTAGGGCACACTGTCAACAGAGATACACGGTGCAGGTGCCCAACACGGGTCAGGGTAACCATGATGTAGGTGACAGGTCAGGGAGATGAGGCCACGGCCACTCTGAAAGCGGCAGAACATTAATTGACCTTGAAACCTTTCCATTATGTCTGACGTCAGCGATTCAGTGTGGACGTCCCCCTCATCTGTCTGCATGTCCGCTACATCACAGCAGCCTCTGAAGCTCGTCCGCTTCAATCAGAGACATTTAGATCCCGCTGCTCCAGTTCTTTAGTGCCCGTGATGGCCAACATTCTCCTTTAATGGATTCAAAGAGGAGAGATCAGATGGGTTTCTGATGTGATGGGAAGAGGTACCAGACGTTACCGACATAGTTCTTACCTGAACATGGGACCTCTGTTATTTATTTTCAGAACCAGACTGAGACGGACATGATTTTCCATTTATTGTCTGATTTTTAATTTTTACTGTACTTCAGTGATAAAGACTGACCACTGGGGGCACCTGTGTAACCGAAGGTTCTGTGTCTTTAATCTACAATCGTCCTTCTATGGACCATGTGGAATGGACAAAGACATCTCCCAAAAGTCATCACCAGATCAGTTGTTTAAAAAAAAGCCAGGTCCAATGTGCTGCTCGTTGGGTGGAACAAAAACCACAGTGGCCCTTTGTGGATCCAGTTTGACACATAAGGCAGCAATGCTGCCTCCTGTGGCCAGTTTGTATCACATAGGTAAATCCAAAAAAACATGTCCCACTCAGTGCTGACTATGTCTCTGTACCTCTTTGACTTCCACACAGAAGATCACCTGAACAATAGCTTCAAATAAGTCCGTATTTTGTTCTACATGTCCGTAGTTTTAAGGGACACCTGAGTTTTCCTGCAGGAGGAAACAAAGCACTTTAGTCAACTGTTGAATAAGGGCAGTTTATCCAAAAGGTGCTAACAACTAAGTGATTTTTTTTTCTTGTGATTGTCACAAGTGTTCAACTATAATGTAGTTCTAAAGAATTGTTGTGAAAAAATATGTGGAAGAGTTTGGACGACAAGATTATATTTATGAAACCATTTTGACGCCAGTTCTCTGTTATTCAATGTTGATTAAGCAGAACTTAAAAAAAGAAGAAAAACTGACCCTGACCTTTTGCAGACTACCCTGCACTTTCGTAATTTCATTGAAAAAGAGAAGCATCTATTACTTTTGTTCTGCAGAAAATTCACGTCCAATAAGTAAGTAACGGTTTCCATAGAAACTAAACCCCTGCAGGAAACCAGGAAACCTTGTTCCCCCGCACACTCCTCCTCCTCCTCAATACTTCAGCTCAGACACATTTTTGACACACTCTGCTTTTAATAAATAAGATAGAAATAAGTGAGTGACGTGAGATTAAAAAAAACAGCAGCAGCGGTGGTGGATGTGCCTCACAGCCTCAGATTAATTGGTTGTGGTCTGGGTTGAGCTGTTATTAAAATGATGCACAGCTCCCTGTCACATCTGAGGTGAGAGACGGTTGAGGAATCTATTATTACCACGAAAATCAATAAGTTCAACAATGAGCCCCTGCTGCTGCTCTGGGTCCATGTCTGCTCACCGCTTGAACCCCACTCAGTCAAAACAACACCAAAATCAACAAAAACACAAATACAATATGTACTATTTTCACTATGCTTTGTCTGAGAGGGGCTAAAGGTTTTCTCTTAGTTTTTACACAGCTCTAAGTGTAGGATAAAGATGTAGACGTTGTTGTATGATGTACTGGTGTAAACAGTGAGTGAACAGGTCACTTCTGACATCAATGGTGTCCAACAGTCACTGTGTTGGACTTTTCGGACAGCAGATTCTCCCTCCACTCTGAAGTTTTTAGAGAAGATTTCTGATATTCACTGATGCTTCTTCTATGGGCTAGTTCAAGCATAGGCAAACTTTTTGACTGGCGGGCCACAATTGGTCCTAAAATTGGACACGGGTCCAGAGCAGAAAGACTGATCGTACATTTGAACCTAAAATCCTACATTTCTAATATCCTTTATGATGTCATTTATTGGGGGAAGAAGTATAATGTTAATAATATAAATAAAGTATTTCAGTTGGACAAGCGGGTCGTATTAAAAAGCTCATCGGGCCGCATCTGGCCCCTGGGCCTTAGTTTGCCCTGCCTGGGCTAGTTCACTTGGAAAATGTAAATAGACTTTTGTCGGATATTGTATAATATTGGAGCCCACTGATGAAATACAGAAGCATGCTAACAACTCCTGCCTGCTGTGACACTACGTCACAGATTTGTCTTTTTTGATGTTGAATTTGTTGAGTATCAATAGGGGCTTTTTTTTCTGACCACATCACTGTTAATGTCAGTATGTCATACAAACAATTTCTAATGGAAACTGAACTCTTAAATGCAGGGGAAACTTTTCTATTCCAACGAAAAATGAAAATAACTTCTTTTTTTTTTCCTCTTTCTTGTATGTGTTTTTTTTTTTCTTTATTTTCTCTTTGCAGCAATACCCACCCACTGACATCACTGGACAACTCAACTTATCTGACCCGTCTGTCAGCACGGTGGTGTGAATTGAGGAAGAGGAGAGAGGGGGAATTGGAAACAAATGGGGGAGGAGGCGAAAGAAAGAACCTCCCCCCTGCTCCTTCAACATTGGTGGCGGGGATTTCTTCTGTTCTTTTCACCTCCTGCCAATGGGAACTTTGGAAAGGAAAACTGCCTGAGACTATAGAAGAGCTTGCACCTTTTTTTTCTTTTTTCTTTTAAAGAGTCAGGGTTATCTGGCCATCGTTGTATGTTGGTTTTCTGAGCATGTGCAGAAGTAGAAGGAGAAACTGTCAGAATCATCTGCATATACAGTACGGCTCTTTTCTTCTGTGTGTAATCAACTTATTTACTTATTTAACCAAATCTGTTTCAGTCCATTTACTATCAGATACTTACTTAAATAATGTTTGGTGTTTTTCAATTTACTGATGAGCTTTATGTTTTTTAGTTACCTTCACCTTTTGGGTTTGCTAAAGGGATAGTTCAGGTTTGGTTGAGGTGTAGTGGTGGACTTAATTATAACATTCTAGGGATTGAAATTAGTTGTCATCTACGAAGACTTTCCAGTGTTATACTTATATTTGCAAATGTCATAGCAAAGCTTTGTGGAGAAACTCAACAATCTCTTTTTTATTGTCTTAGAAACACAGCTATTGAATGACTCAAGTTGACTTTTCATGGGATTGTGATTTGTAATAATCACAATTAATCACATTTAAATACTTAAAAAAAGACCAAATGTGGCTGAAAGGAACCATAGGCTTTTGTGAGCTTAAATTTCAGATTTTCTCTATTGACTTTAGTCTGTGAGTTAAAATAAGTCATTTTTAAATAATAAATAAGTCAACTTTAGTCTGTGAGTAAAATCACAGACTTTCTCTGTGGACCTTGGTCTGTGACTAAAGTCCAAAATGACTGGTTTGGTCTGTCAGTTGTCATCATTGACATTCTCTAGTTTTACTGTTGATCAGCTCTGTCTCACAACACCATGAAGAAGTGATAATGAGAATCAGATTAACCAAAAAGATAAATATAACAGAGACTTTTTTTGTGTGTTTGTTCTGACACAAGACGATGAAAGAACAAAAGAACTGTCCCTTTACGTTTTGTGATTGTACTCTGCATTACTTATACTTAAGGTTGTGCTAATATTAATAAGCCTAGTGTTTCTGAACAACATACTGCAATACTTCTAAGCCTGGGTGGACATCAGCTGTTTTCTACGGCTGGACCAGCCTGTGTTTTTGAATATTTCACTTTTAGACGAAGATTTTTGACACTTTATCAGCGATGACCGCGGTGGCTCACAGCGTGTCAGTCTGTGTGTGCTTGATGAAGAAATGTCACCCCCCCCGACCCCCAGTTTTGTTGTGTTTGTGTCCTTGGGAACTCTTGAACATGCACATGTTTTTTTTCTCTGCTCGGCAGAGACTGGTGGTAACGGAAAAAAAAAAAAAAAAAACCTCCTCCTCCTTCCTCCCTCAGCAGCAGTCTTCTCACCTCCAGTTCTCATATAGGGGCTGCATCAAAGGGCCAGGTTTTTCCATCCAACCAACACCTGGTACTTTGTCTTTGAAACCCAGCTCTGACAATGTGATTAAAAAGGTTTTGCCCAGAAAGGCCACTCAGTTTTAAAGCGATGGACAGAGCTCCAGAGAAAAGCTCCAGTTCGTATTATGTTCATAGGATTTCTCTATTTTAACAATATTTTATTTAAACTTATGACATTATGCCTGAATAAAAACATCAGTTAAACACACATTATTATTGTAAATTGTGATAAAAATGTAAAATATTCCAGGATAATAATCATTAATTGTAATCTTTTGAAAAAATATTATTTTTTGTGATAAAAAAAGAACTAAAGTTTCTATAAAGTAACTCTGGACTAGCTTGGAACAGTACTTCTAATTTTTTAGTTCACTTAAATTATTTGCTATAATCTATATATATATATAGTAACACCAAATTAGTTATTATCCTTTTTAAAATATTTTAACGTTAGATATCTCCAAATAGGTTGCTATAATAAAATTCTTTTGGTATTTTCAGGTCTAAAATCTTGCATTCTGTGGGTAAGTAAATGTTTTTTAGACTTTAAACTTTTCATACATTTTTGCTCATGTTGCCACAGTTGGGTTTTGTTCTGGTTCCTTCTATAACTCTTCTTCTTGCTTTCAGTTCTTCTTCCTCTCCATCTCTCTTCTCTCAGCTGCCAATTAAACAGCAGCGTCTCTCACTGGGTGAACTGTGACCTTAAACATTATGGTTGGATGTAAAAACGGGCCGTTTCCCATTTTCTGGAGCTGAGAAGTCTTGTTGTTTGTCTGCAACGCCGATATTCCATGACCGAATCCGGTGTCTGGCACTACAGTGCACTTTACAGGTCCGGAAGTTCTGGACCTTGAATTCGAAAGAAGACAATGAACAACCCAAAAAAAAAAGAAATGTGTTGGGTTTGAAGATCTTCCTTTTTATCAATCTGCCTGTTGTTTTTCGTTCTATTTGCGGCCTCTGCATGTGTCCCTCCGTGTTTTGACACGTGCTCTGCTTTGGTATGTTTCACTCGTAGGACGTGTTCTGTGCAGGAAAACTCAAGCGAGTGACGTGCGTGTAAATAGAATATGTTTCATTAACCTGGGGATCACGCTGCACCTGTATGATGATGAGAATGTTCTATGTTGACGTAACACACTGTACATGTGTGGACACACAGGCATGCGTTAGCTCTCTCTCTGTCTTTCTCTATTTCACACACACACACACACACAGAGCCCTGCCTGTTTTGTTACCTTTTCAGTATAAATATTGCATTGAAACCTGTTGTTTACAAATATGTAAATAAAATTTTGAAAACTTCTCCTGCAGGAGGTCCAGTCTTTACACACATAGATTTATTTAACAGAGAACAACAATTTTATACCAAATACTCCAACTTAAGGGTGGTGTAAAGGATTGTGGGTTTTTTTCTGCAACATATCTACAAACAGCAGCAACGACTTTTGCATAAGAACAGGAAATGACTCAGAGTGTTGGTGGGAGGAAGGAGGGTGGTGTTTGGGGGTGTGTTGATGTTCATTCACTCAGTCAGACTCCGTCAGACTTGGTCAACTTCTCATGGCTCTCAGCTCCACGTTCTCCGCGGCTCTTCAGCTGGCCGTCCTGATCCCTCTGCTCATCTTTGGACTGTTGTCACTGCTGCTGCTGACTCTTCACAGCGAGGATGTTCACAGCGAACCAGGATTCATGGTATGTTCTGTCTACACCTGGGTCTGGGTCCTTAGAACAGCAGCACCAATCACTGGAAACACACAGACCTGGGATGTTAATCCATATGATTCTTTTTAAAACGCGTTAAAATAGAACAAAAAAAGTGAAATGTGTAGAAATTAACGTTGAATAAAATGGACTATTTCAAATAAGTCCCTGAATGAGTCCCTCATTCTCATTCAAGTCAGGTTTTTTTTTCTTCACCTCCTTTATTCTTCTCCCTCATTTTTGTCCCAACGGGTGAAAATGCCCTGGTTTCTGTGTGTTTTTTCCCCCTCTGCCCTTCTTTTCACAGAGTTACATCTCTGTCACAAAGACTTCCTTATAAGGAACAACTTTAGTAATAGTTTGTTTTTTTTTTTGCCAATTCTCCCGCTGTCAGTTTTGTCTTTAATGTCCTCAGCCTGAAGATAATTCCTCTATAAATAATTCTTTGTTTGTCTACAGCCTTAGGGTCCAACTCAAACGGAGGAGCTGCAGACAAACGTGTGTCTTTGGTTTGGACGTTAACCTGATTAGCGTGATGTGTGACCTGCAGGCCTTCAGTCTTCTGATCTGTGTCTGTCTGACTTATGTTCACGGTCTCGTTAAGTACCCCATAAAGTAAAGAATGTCTTTCTTCTTCTCTTTTTTTTCCCCCTGTCTACAGTTTGGAATCGTCCTGGATGCTGGATCTTCACACACTGCTCTGTTTATATACAAGTGGAGGGCAGATAAACAGAACGGCACCGGGGTCGTCACTCAGCACAGCGAATGTCACGTAGAAGGTGCTTTTAAAACCGTACTCCTTAATGGGTCTGTCCGACGGTTTGTGCAGCTCCAGAACTGCAGTACTTCCACAGGATACACAACAACGTTTTATTTTCTAACATTATGATCAGTCATAAGAAACATGTTAATGCATGATCAGAAAACAACCTCTCTGTTCCCACCGTCTCTACTCCTTTTTCTGTCTCTCTCTCTCTCTTTTTGACCACATCTCTTTTTATTCTCCGACCACTGCACTGAAGAGTTGACTATTTCTTAACAAAAACACTAGAACAAAAAGGTTCCAGTCTTACACTGGAACCCGATGCAGTAATTACCCAACGGCATGATAATTCACTGATATTTAGTTCTGCTGATCACGTCACAACATGCATGTCCCAGGTGAGTAACTGCACAAAATGACACACATCCATGTCGATGCAGGTTCTCAGTCATCCAGGTCATGGTCAAGGTAAAAGAGTTTAGTTAGGCAACTGGACATTCAGTTTTTTGGAAAACGTTTCACCTCTCATCCAAGAGGCTTCCTCATTCCTTACGTCGCAGGGGTCTCTGAGAAACTAAGGCGAACTTTTAATCAGCATCAGATCCGTACGCGTTTCAAACCAAGACAGAAACTGGTTCATCCCAAAGACAAGATACCAAGACACAAGCTGGACAACGTGGTCTATGCCATCCAGTGCAGCGAGGAGTGTGCGGACCTCTACATTGGGGAGACACATGCACAGACACATGGCCCAACATAGAAGGGCCAACACCTCAGGTCAGGACTCAGTCGTCCACTTACACTTAAAGGCCACCAACCACTCTTTTAAGGACTAAGATGTTTAGATCTTGACCAGAGAGGACAGATGGTTTGAGAGAGGTGTTAAAGACGCCTTTTTTGTCAACCTGGAAAAACCATCCCTCAACAGAGGTGGTGGTTTGAGACATAACCTTTCACCGACCTACAGAGCCCTTTTGGGAACAAAACCCAAAAGATTTCACTCTTTCACATCTTAACGATCCGTGTGGCCAAAACCACTCAAACAATGACGGTAACGACCCATCAATGCCCACTCAACGACTGGTATCACACTTCACAGGTATCCCCAGGTCCACCCAACAGGAGGGACTCGAAACATCCCTTCGTCCCCACTCACAGGATAGAATTTCTGTTACTCCCCACTAACAGTTAGAACTGAAGAAGCCTCTTGGATGAAGAGGTGAATCGTTTTCCACAAAAACTAAATGTCCAGTTGCCGAACTGAACTCTTTAACCTCGACATGCATCCAGTGTGCAGGCACCTATATCAAAGTCAGTGCAAATACGGAAAAAGTATTTGCTGTGCATGAAGTAATGTGGGAGACGGTGTAAATATGGCAGTCATGATCGAACCTGTTCTATCATAAAAGTAAATTATGAAAAAAAGAAACAGCCATGGGCATCTATGACAAACTCTATGACACAGGGGGCAGGTAAGAAGCAAACAGAGGAAGAGTTCATGTGAACTTAAATAAATGACATGTAAAAGTAATACAGAAAGGCTACAATGCTAAAAATGTTTTAAGTTTTCTCTATGCGAGTGCTTCCCAATCTTTTTCTGTTACGCCCCCCCCTAGCAAGAAGAAAACAATTCGCGCCCCTCACCCCACCACCCACTCTCCGCTCCAACTATAAATAACAGCATTTGTCTATAAAATAGTTCTAGCTACACCTCTGCATAACATCGTATCCTTGTTAAAATAAAGAAACAAAAAAATATATATAGTTCAACTTACAAGGATGTGAAATTACACTTTATTGTAGTACGGCGGAAAAAAAAAAAGCATGTTCCCCAGGGTCACACGCGCCCCTCTCAGCATCGCACCGCGTCCCCCCAGGAGGGCCCGCCCCACACTTTGAAAACCCCTGCTCTATGCTATTTATATAGAAGAAAAGAAGGAACTCTCACAATCTCCACATATGACTGAAAGAAGCTATCCTGTGTCCTTCAAAAGAGCTTTTTACTTTACACTGACACTGATCCAGTGACTCCATCTGACCATCATCATACACTGACCCCCATACCCCCCCCCCCCACACACACACACACATGTTAGAGAAACACTGGATCAGACTGTGATGAACAGCTGGTCCTGAATATTTAGGTAGTCATAGGGTTAATAGGTTATAATCAACGTTATTGACACGTCCATTTGAGTGTAGATATTAGGACAGGACAGAGGCTGTCTCTTATACACATCTGATAATTCACTGATATTTAGTTCTGCTGATCACGTCACAACATGCATGTCCCAGATGA
>JAFBJS010001633.1:64296-94422 GCA_016785265.1 Paraplagusia blochii | reverse complement strand
TGGCTCTGGAGGCCAGAGGTTAAGGACCCGCAGCTGCAACAACCCCCCGCCCAGCGGAGGTGGGCGCCACTGTGTTGGACTGGAGCGAGAGAACAAGCCCTGTGAGGAGAGTGGGATCCCACATCTGCAGTGAGGACACACACACATCTTCTCCTCCTTTTTCTTGTTTAGTGTCTCATGTCTCTGTTGTTCATACCTGTTGTGAACACTTCCTTCCAGGATGATGGAGCCTCAGTGTTTTGGTATCACTGTGCCTCCGCCAAAGACCTGTGATCCTCCACCCAACCTGCGCAATGGTTTCGTTCGTGTGCGTATTTATGGCACTTTAAAAAAGAATCACAAAACCTGAACACGGGTTATTTTTATTTTTCCTTTACATTTATTTTCTCCAGGATCCCAGAGATTTTTACCTGGTGGGAACCACAGTGGAATATTCCTGTATTGAGGGTTTTTACTTGGTTGGAAACTCTGCAGCTCGATGTGCCGAGAACCAGAAATGGGCGAAAGGAGCCATGCTGTGTAAAAGTGTGTCTTACTTTAAATTGTTCTTTAAATCTTTAGATTTATATTCAACCTTGTGGGAAAAACTATGAACCCTTTGGATGCAAACAAATGACAAATCTCATCCAATTTCTCCTCTCTCCAGAATCCATCTGTGATCCTCCACAAATCAGTGCCGATGTAATTGGCTCACCCACAAAACCAGCCTATCAGATTGGAGAAATAATGACCTTTTCATGTCCAGCTGGGTCAGTGTTGGAGGGAGAGGTGTCCAGCGTAATATGTAGCCCCAGTCTGCAGTGGTCACCGTCTCCAGAAGGGCTAGTCTGCAGAAAAGGTAGAGTGGAGGCCCTGAAAGAAACTGTCTGAATCTCGAAATGTAACCACGTATATGCATAGATTTTTGTGTTTTCCATAAAATTTCACATTTTATTAAACACAATAAGTTGTAAAATCAATATAAAATGATGATAAATGATGACATTCACAAGGTTTAAAAAAGGATTTGCATTCAAAATGTTATTTTTTCCTTTTCTTTAATGCAAAATCCACCAATTACACCAATCACAGCATATTTCTAAGCATTCATTATCTTTCTGACACAATGAGCAAACACATAGCATCGTAGCATTGGAACAATGGAGGATTGTGCACCAAAACCAGATAGAATAGTCATTTAAAGTTATTTTCATAAAAAAAAAAAAAACAGTGCTTTACTTTCCAAAATAAAGTCACCTCAAACCTAGGTAAAAGATAAATACATTTTTATGACTGTTACTGTAGTAAATTCTATATTTTGATCCAATCAGTGTCGTTGGGAGTGTCTCCTCCTCCATCTTTGCAGCAGTGTAAACCGTGGGAGAAGATGGGAAAGACAGCGTGTGTGTGCATCATGCCTCCTGAGTGCACGTGAGTATTTATGATGTGTATTTTTTTTTTTTTAATCACATCAAACATGCGGAGCGTAAATACTTAGATGAGTTGTTGTACCTCCTGCAGGCCTTCTCTGCAGCTGTGTGTCAGGCTGGGATCCAATCACCGTCTTCTGGGAGTCTGCCAGCTGGGGGCACTGAGGTGCATGGGGCGGGACTTCACTCTGTCAGCTGACAGTGAGTGTGAATGGCCAAAGGAATTCAGCTCGTGTGCTGACTGTCAACCAGGGACAGTCTGTAGCGGTGAGTCTGTTCAGTTGGGTTTTGGATGCAGTGTTTACCTTTGGAAACGCTTTGCTTTTTGTGCAACTTTATTTAGTTTATCTGATCTCGCTAATCATGGCATGGGAAAACTACATCCCCTTCACTTTTTTTTACTATGGCCCACCAAAATTTTAGTTTTTTTCTACAGCCTTGTGGATCCAAGTCCATTTCAATAACCCAAGGCCACCACTGTTGTTATCCTTAATCAATTTATAATTTATATGTTTAATTAATTAATGAGAGAATGTATGATTTTTACACTTCATTTGACTCAGTTCACATGAACGCACCATCTCTCTGCCTCTAATGCAGCCCCCATGTTACATTTAAGGACCCAATGTGACCCACGGGTCAAAAAGTTGATCCACGTCTGCACTAATCGACTAATAACTTTTGCCATTATCACTTTTTGTGATGATCTTTCTCTTCTGTGTAACTCACTCAGTTTAATTTACAAAAAACATTTGCATTTACGAGTTCTGTTTTCATTTCTTCTCAGAGTCTGAGAGAGCATGTGTTTGTCAGGATCCATCAGCGTGTCCGTCAGACTCCGCCCCCCTGTGCATTAAGACTGATGATAGTAGCGTTGCCGTGACAATGAGTGCATGTGAGGTTGGAGCGAGGAGGTGCAGAGGAGAACATGTGACTGTCATCGACATAGAAGCCTGTTCACACTAAGAAAACAAAGTCTTCTCTGTCTCTTATTGTCCCTTTGTTTCCTTTCGTGTTAAATAAATGTAAATACAGTAGAACACTAGAAAAGTACTTTATGTTTGTGTTCCAGTGATGTATATATTTTTCTCAGTCATAGGAGAATAAAAACACTTTTTAATATTGTGTTATTGTAGTTGTGTCTTTATTTTGAAACCCCCTGGAGTGTGTGAAATTGTAAATACAATAAGTGTGTGCAAATATGTAACATTGAAAAAAAAACTAACAGAACTGACAGATGACTTTAAGGAGTTCATGCAAAAAAAGACGTGTTTTTTTTATTTTTCTTCAGATGGAGAATCATTTGGACGGACAGTCGCCCTCACTGACGATCTCCATGTCATAGTTGGCACACTTCAGGGCAGCCATGGAGCAGAGGTCCAGACTTCGAGTTTGCTGAACCCTGGTCAGCATCACGCAATACTTGTGCTGAGCATCAGCTCTGGGACATTCGCGAGCGGATTTACACTCACACTTCTTCGACTCTGCGGAGAATCCAGGTTAAGACAGAATTTAGTTTGGTTTTTCCACATATGTCATAATAAGCAAATGAATGAAAATGAAATGGACGTAAATATTTTACAACATAAACCGACGGTGTCCAAGAATTGTGCTTAAGGATATATAATTATTTGTTATAGAGAATTAAATTAAAGATAGAGATTGAGATGGTTTGGACATGTTCAGAGGAGGGACAGTGGGTACATTAGTAGAAGAATGATCCTAGAGATGGAGCCACCAGGTAGGAGATAAAGAGGAGATTGATGGATGCAGTGAGGGAGGACATGGAGGTAGTTGGAGTCAGAGTAGAAGATAAAGAGGAAAAGGAAATGGAAAAAAGGTTATTTGCTGTGGAGACCACTGAAAAAGGGACAAGCATAAAGTACAAAGTAGAAGAAGAACAAGATAAAAGCTAATCAAGGTCTTCCTTCACTCACCAGAACAGGTTTCCCACTCGTAGCACGTGTTCAGGTCACACGCCTCTTGAACAGAACTCTTGGCAGCCATCTGTCCTCTGAATTTGGCCCAGGTCAGTTTTTGTGGGTCAAGGTCTTCGCAAGTTCCCTCGTCCACGTACACCAGGGGATCACCATGGCAACGGCCGGCGTGGAATGAGCACAGAGACATGGACACTGTCAAATCCGCGGCCGTGTTCAGGACACAGAGGGCTGCTGGTTGTGAACTGTATACACACGTAGACAAACAAGGTCATACAAAAAATATGTTATTTAAAAATATTTTCAGTAAAAACTGATATTTTTTTAAAAAATGTGAAAAAATATATAAAACATATCATTGATTTATATCTAGTAGAACATTGGAAGGAAGGGAAGAGCCTGTGAAAACCAAAACAAACATTTCTGTGGTATGTAAAATGAGTAATATTGATGTAAAAAAGTGATAAAAAGCGACACCTACTGACAGCTCTCTCTTTGGACACAGACACACTGAGAACCCTGCATCTTCTGTCCCAGACCACACTGAGCATCAGGAACATACGGCTCTTCTACCAACACAGAACACAGAACAGAGATATGTTACCTTCCATGTTTGTGATGATTGTATTTATGTATTTATGTATTTATTTATGTTTCTTATCATCCGCAGCATTGACAGCTGATTGGTCAGTACCGTCGGAGCAGCGCAGGTCTGCAGGGATGGGAGGATCCCAGGTCAAAGCAGGGCTGCATTTGTAGACCGCGCGAGGCCTCGGAGACAGAGTGCTGTCAACGCAGTCCAGAATCACTAGTTCACCCGTGTTGTATTGCTCTTGGTTGGGAGACAAGGTCATTCCCTCTGGAATCTCAGGTGGAAGACAGAGTTTTCCTACAAAGAGGTAAGAAATCTGTCATCCGTCCATCAAGGACCAGGTATGAAAATAATGCCGATAAAAGTCTTACTTATGCATTCTATCTGGGGTGGACTCCATGTCCCATCAGGCAGACAGTTGATGAACTGGTAACCCTCCCTTTGAAAACCAGTGAAACACTGTAACTCTTCACTCTCACCAAACTCATAATATTGCTTGGCTTTCTGTGGAACAGAAGGACAGAGACACAGTGGTTGGACACTGGTACAAATAAAAGAGGTAATGTGAGGTCACTTCCTGTCTTAAAGCTACGTGTGGCCACGTTCTAAGCGAGAAAACTATTGACCAGCAGTAAATATTGGTCAAAATAAAATAAGCAAAAGAAATAATTTTCATAATAAATGACATTATGAATACAATAATTCCTTCATCTGCCGTTGGGTTAAAGCTGTAGCAGTCACATCCAAATCACACTGCTCCATATGCCACCACATCTAAAATTAATTTGATATAATAATATCAAACATAACTTTTATCAACATTAAAAATAATGATATAATTTTAAAAACGGCTACATATTGAGTGGTCAGGTCATAACATTCGCTAAAGTCGTATTGCTAGAAGATTAATGGCCGCGAAGAAGTAATAAACTGAAAATAATTGCTTTTCTGAGAGCCGCTGATGCAAATCCACTCCGGGACTGTAGAAGGCGCTAAAGGCAAGAACAGAAGCGGCGAGGATATGCGAGCGACCGAAGAAACAGAAGTGTTCGTGGCGGGTTAATTGATGTTGTGTGACTTGCCCGGTTGACGTAGGAAAATTGTGTCAGGTGGAATGATACTGGAATCTTTGGAATTTTGTCAAAGTAAATATGAGTCAGTCCGCTTGCACTGACGTCACCACGATGGAGAAATGACGGACAAACGGAAGGACAATCTACCGACGTTGACACCAGTTCACACCAGTTGATTACAGCCCGGAGTGTGAACTGAAAGGCACCTGTTGCTGTTCATACCGAGGTGTGGAAATCGACTAAAAAGGTAAAATACTGATTATTATATTATTAATGATTATTTGTGTAAATGTATTTTTTACCCTGAGGAAACTGTTCTCTGCCCTCTGTGGTCTCAGACAGCCCTGAACACCAGGGGGCAGCTTATCCTGCCAGCCAATGGTGAAGTCATCATCGTTGTCACAGCTTTCATGTCTATGCAAAAGAATAAACAAGAAATTGTGTGAGAAACATGAACTTCCAAGTGTGGAAAATAATGATGGGACTTTGAATTTGCCATTAATGGTTTAAAGACAGAATTTAAGAAAAAAAAAAAAAGGAAAACCAGGAAAATTATTTAAAACAAATAGGACTATGTTTTGTTGCGTGAATATTCATAAAAAAAGTAAAAAATCTGAACTTCATCTCAGTGTAAATTTGGACTGACGTACTTTTCAAAGATGGAGACGTGACAGGGCTCCTCCACCCTTGGTGGTCCGAGACAAGGTTGTCCTCCTTTGAAGGGGGGAGGGTTATCGCAGCGTCTGCTCCTGTGTCTTTTCATGTTGGCCCCGCAGCGACTCCATGGACCCCAGCAGCTCCAGTGTCCATCCTGATCCTCTGTGGAAAAAAAATGTTTGTATTGCGAATATATTTTTATATTTTGATAACAATTATCTTAGAGACTCAAATTAAAAAATAACTCCTGTGTCACTGGGCTAAAATAATAATTGACAGTCAGGCTCTACCTGAGGTGAAGTCTGGAGCTCTCTTCTCACAGTTTGTACCATAAGTTCCAGTCTGACAAATACACTTGCACTCGGTACCAGACAGAACGGGTCTGGCGTTGTTGGGACATGGTGAGCACTTGCAGGTGTCAAACTCCTCCAGATACTGCAGCAGAGCCTTCCTCAAGTGTCTCCTCTTAGTGACGGCACAGGGGACTCCATGAACCAGGTCTATGATCGGCAGCAGCTGCAGAAAGAAATAAACAAAATTATCTTTCAGTCGGGTTTTTTTTCCTTGGAACCAGATGCAGGTCATCTTCTGGTCAGACCTCGTACTCCACAACTGCAGGGTTGTCAATCAGCGACTTGGCCCAGTTCTTGTAGGAGGTGCGGTCTGGGGTAGCACCGGTTCTCTCCCAGGCCAGAGCTGCAGCTTCTCTGGGTCGACCTCCTCTCACCATAGAGAAGCTTTTCTCCGCTGCCTTGATGTACGAGCCTGGTCCAAAACAGGAGACAACTTTTAAGAATCTGATCCCAGTGATGCAGACTGGGCCCGGAGCTGCTGTAGAACTGACCTTGGTATTTCTCAGTGGTGGTGGTGTCAGTGCAGCGGCTCACGCTGCTGTGTTCTGTGTATAGGATGATGGACCAGGTTGTTTCTCGGGACAAACAGCCTTTGAAATGGTCCTCTGTTTCACCTGTGGTACCAATGATGTGATTTAATCAAGTTATTTTTTTCTAAATAGTAATCTAGAATGGGATTATTCCAGATTAGAATTACTCCAACCAACCAGGCCTGTCCAAAATAAGTAATACAATTATATTATCATTGTATTTTTACCTTTTCCCTTTTCCATGCCCACAGTTTCCCAATAGATGAGGTAAAATCTCTAAAAACCTTTTGGAATTTTATTTTCAGGAAGTTTGAGTTTCTCCAGTGTTGTAAGGAGGATCAAACTTTTTAAGTATGTATACAATTGAAGGCTTTTTACTTTTACAAACGTGTTAAATATTGAACAGAATGAAAGTGTGTTTCAGGTCTTTGTAATGCCAAATTCCAAGTGAAGGTCTGTAATTTTTCTATCTTGGTTATTCTTCTTGTTATATGTTTTGTCTAAAAAAACTAAACATTTTAAAGGATCTGGAAAGGCGACAGATAAAGGCAAATAATACTGATGTGTTTGATTTCAGACCTAATTTCTCTTAATTTGGTAATAATATTATGCGGCTGGTCCTCAATCAATACCCAATTCCCAAAAATTAACTTTTTAATCAGACTGGCAAGCCAGGCAGCTTGCTTGGGGCTCTGGCCACTAGGGGGCCTATTTTAAAAAATAAAGGTTTTTTTGCTTTTGTTTGGGGGAGGATATTTATTTTTTTTATTTTCAATAAATATTCAGTCTGGCCCTTGACTTCATGACAAGTTTTAATTAGGGTTCTATTGGAACCGCAAGATTTACCTGCAGATGTAAATAAGTAAGACGGAGGTGGCAGATTCTACACTTAATACTTTGATGATATTGTCCTTGAATAATTTGTCATTGTATTCTTTTGATTGACAGGTGAGAGGAGGACTGACGCTCCCGTACCTGTAGTCTTCAGTTCTTCTCGGCTGTACTGGTACAGCAGATCGTAGTGCCCGCCCAGTTTTCCAGAGCTGTAGTAGTGTGTCCCAAAGCGCTGGAAAATTTCCCTGTAGAGGGCGTAGTTGTAATCCAGAGGCAAGGCGTGGAGGAACTGAAGGAAGGGCAGAGACAGTACCAGGTCTGCTGGTTTGCGGACCTTAAACGTGGACACTGGGAGGACCTGGTGGACCCTAATGAACTTGGAGTCCTGCAGAGAGGAGGACAGAGATAGGAAGACTCGTGTCAACTTGATCTGACGGTGTGGGTGAGTCCACTCTTTTGGCTTAATTTCATCTTAATTAATTATCTGTTTTCAGTTTTTAGTAATTATCAGGTTGCAATAAACAGCAGTTTATTATTTGCAGATTTTTTTTTCAACTTTTAAATCATTCCCAAACCTGTTGTTTATGTTTCTTCCAATGTAGCTAGATTTAATACCTCAATTATTATTTGAATTATTTTTTGTAGTTTTCTCTCTGCAACATGTTTTTAAAATAAGGAACAGAATAATCATCTGACATAATTAGATTTTTTTTCTGACCACTCACTATTTTCTTGGAGGCTTCGAAGGCCTCCTTGTGTGAACTGAGTTGTGACCTTGACCCCCTTGTGAGGAATAATAGCAGGAAAAGCCCATCTCGGCGCTGACCACTGTCGCTTTGAGATGAAGATGATGATTTGGTTTTGATGACCTCAGTCTTCAGTGGTTTGGGCTCAATGCTAAAATCCTCCAACTGTCCAACCTGCAAGGAAAAACAGATTTCAAAGAGGATTTTAGACATTTTTACAATCTTTTTGACATTTGATCATTTTTTAAGCTTAGCTTTTTATTCTGTCTGTACTATAAAAATACTTTTTATCTTCTAGTGAACTTTGAATCCTTCTAATGGGTAAGATTTAGAAGTAAATATTTAGTTTCAAAATAGTTTGTTCATATTTAACACAACTGATTCTCAGAATAAAAGGTGGAGGAAATAGATGTATTTTAACAATTTTTTTTGGCAGAGAAACCAAACATTTCAATGTTTTAAGATTTTGAGATTTCCTGTTCAATTTATAACTAAATTATTATGTTTTCAAGATTATTCACTCAAACCATTCAACTTTTTCAGAACCATATTCTACAAATGCATTAATGATTTATGATACTAAAAAGTGTCACATATTGCTTTACTTGATGTTACACTACACTTCTCAGACACTTGAATAGAATAGCATTTAATTGAGTGAAAGAGTCAGTTTAACCTTGATGTCCAGGTCTTCAAAGTTGTGAGGGACTCGGTGGTACAGCAGTGTGGAGGGTGGTCTCCTTATGATGCACTCTCCACCCATAAACATGTTGTCCAGCACGGCCCCTCGCGACTCCTCGGCCAAGACGTCAAATCTGCAGACATAACGGAGAAGATGTTCAGGAAGACACTCAGTACTTCAGACATCCATAAGTAAACCTTATTTTTACCATTTCCAATGCTCTTTTTTTAATATCATTTTATGTGGAACAACTGATTTAGAACTGAACTGATTTTTCGAACACACCCCACATACACCTTAGTCTAGTGGTTCTCAGCTCGTCTCACTCTGGGACCCACATTTTCCTGTGGTCATTAAGTCGCCGCCCACTCTTGTAGAATTCGAACCCAGCAAATTAATTTTCTAATAAAAAAAACCTTCTGCAAAATCACTTTCTTTTACCATACGCATTTGTGGCTTTCAAAATAAGAGATGTTCTTAAATAAAATGCATGCTCAACAGCAGATCCACATTATTTAGATTTTTGACCAGCTGTTTGCAACCCATCCAGAACAGGTCCGCAACCCACTTTTGGGTCGGGAGCCATCCGTTAAAAATAAGGTAATTATACTTGGCCCGTGAGATCCTATCGAATGTCTACTAGAGTTAGCTCACTAGTAAATAGCCACTATATAGAGGCAGAATTTGTAGGTTTTGCTAATTTTGGTAGTAGATTTGGTTGTTCCGGACAAAGAATACTGTGAATTTTATGTCTTCCTGACACCACAGCTGTCAGTGAACGCAAACTTTAACATTTACCAATGATCACGACACATGGTCAGAAGGGAATGAACTCCACTTATTATCAGTGACCTCTGTGACTATCTGACTTACCCGTTGGCCACCAGGTCAGACCCAGGGGCCGCTAGATGGTCAGTAAAAGACAGGGTAAGAAAGCTGTCTCTTATACACATCTAAATCACTTTCTTTTACCATACGCATTTGTGGCTTTCAAAATAAGAGATTTTCTTAAATAAAATGCATGCTCAACAGCAGATCCACATTATTTAGATTTTTGACCAGCTGTTTGCAACCCATCCAGAACAGGTCCGCAACCCACTTTTGGGTCGGGAGCCATCCGTTAAAAATAAGGTAATTATACTTGGCCCGTGAGATCCTATCGAATGTCTACTAGAGTTAGCTCACTAGTAAATAGCCACTATATAGAGGCAGAATTTGTAGGTTTTGCTAATTTTGGTAGTAGATTTGGTTGTTCCGGACAAAGAATACTGTGAATTTTATGTCTTCCTGACACCACAGCTGTCAGTGAACGCAAACTTTAACATTTACCAATGATCACGACACATGGTCAGAAGGGAATGAACTCCACTTATTATCAGTGACCTCTGTGACTATCTGACTTACCCGTTGGCCACCAGGTCAGACCCAGGGGCCGCTCTCTTCTCTGCTGGACACACCACTGTGGTCTGAGTGCAGTCTCTCTCATCAGTGTTATCTCCACAGTCATTCTGCCTGTTACACCTCAGGGTAGAGTTGATGCAGCGGCCTGAAAAACACACACGCAGAGTCACGAGGGTTGTAAATATGTGGCTTTCTGTCTGTGTTTATGAAAGTCCTTTAGATTATTTTAGGTCGGCCTGAGTGAGGTTACTTTGTTTAAGATTTAAGTTGAAGCATGGAAGTAAATAGATTAGGATTAGAGATAGGGCTGGGTTAAAAATAATCAATTAATTGATTTTAATCGATTTTTTTGTTAATAGGACGATATCGATTCATAAATCCAAAAATCGATCTTTTTTTTCCCCTTCTTTTCCCAACAACTTTACATGAGCTCATGCACCACAGGTGATTACCTATTTACGTGGTTACATGCGAGTGTGTTAACTCACAAAACAAATGTAAAAACAACATGGCACTAAAATCTAAAATCTAAAACTAGAGTTCGCCTTGTAATTTTGGGTCAAGTCATGTTAAATAAAAAAGGCATGATGGATTAATATGACTGCCTTGAGTAAATTTGTGATGGAAATAAATGTAAAAAAATACATTTTCTATTAGCAAATGGATTAAGTTTCAATTTTAGCTTTGATTCTTCAGAGAATTATGTTGGTACCGAACTATAATTGATATGACAAAAACTGAATCGAAAACCAAAGCGAATCGTGAATTGAATCGAATCGAACCCTTGCGAATCGAATCGATTTAGAAAATTTGAATCAATACCCAGCCCTAATTTAGAGATACTGTAGTAGATCAGTTAAAGTTTGGGAATAAAGGATGAATGTTATTGTTGGTTGATTTACTTATATTTAAAGTCTGAACAACTATACACAGACAGTTTGGCCAAAACATGGTGGTAAAATCCAAAAAAACAAAGGGTTCCCAGTTCGAATCCTCCTACTGCTAGGTTGCAACCGAGGTCCACTGAGCATCGTACCCACACACTGCTCCCCGGGCGCTGAAAGCTGCCCACTGTTCATTGTGTGCAGTGGATCACAATGTCACAATGACAAGGAGTTTTAGACCAGACCCTGTCATCAATGTTGGTTTCTTCCTCCGTAGTAAAAAGTCAGAGACAGCTTTAACACCCTACCGTTGTCACACTTGAAGTCGTCTCTGCAGTCCACCGTGGGCAGTTTACACTCAGTGGAGGGGTAACAAGGACGGTCATCTGTCAGGACCACGTCACATTCTGACCCTCCAAACTGGGACGGTGTCTCCACAGACCGGGTTCGAAACTGTCCAGAGAGTCGGACACAAACAGTGAAATGCAGAGACGTGGGCAGTGCAAGACAGACAGACAAAGACATTAAAGAGACAGGGACACAGGTACAGTCAGACAAACACAGATGGTCAGTAAAAGACAGGGTAAGAAAGACACTAAAGGTGAGACAAAGTGTTAAAATTTCACAAAGAGACAGTCTCTGTATTTACTTGTTTTTTAGCGCAGGGCGAACAGTCAGACCAGGGTCCAAACTCGGTCAGAATGCAGTTTATTGGACAAGAGTGGTCATAACATGCTCTGATGTCCTCTCTTGGGCAGAGCTGATGGCAACTGTTCTTCCAGTAGTACTCTTCAATTCGGAATAACCTGTTTCCAAGTAAGTAACACATATAATTCAAGAAGTATTTACAAGTAAAAGCAACATTTTTATGACCAAACATTTTATTCATAAGTCAGTGAATAATCTTAATCTGGTCCTGCCTGGTTCTCTTCTGTGTCCCTTGGTTACAGGTTCTGGAGCAGGAAGACCAGGGTGTCCATGGATATCGATCACAGAAACAGCCCAAAGCAATGGAGGTGAAGCTGAGGATCTGCAGATGCAGCAGTAAGAGTCGCCTGAAGGGGGCCATCACATCCACCAATACTGGTCTTATCTGATCTGAAAGGAAGCCATAAAATAATTATTATTTTTTAAAAACGTTTAAATCTTTAAAAAACAGAGCAATTTTTGTTGCAGCAACCAATGCACAATGTGAATAAAGGATAATCCTGTTCTATTTTTCCAGAACAGGATGGAGCATAATTGACAGTGACAAAATAAAAGCTCAACAAAGAGAAATTAACAACTGACTTGACAAAAGCTTTAGATTAATCTAAATTTACCAAAAAATAAATGCACCAAATCAACATGAAGTGAAATCTAAAAACCAAGTTATTGTTTAAGAAGCATGCGGCCAAACTGATGTTGAACCTGTGTGGACATAAGACAAGACACATGACAAAAAGACGTCAACAATCTGGAGAAGGAGTTTAAACCAACCACCTAAAATATGAAACTTTGAGGCTGTGCATTGATTCAAATTATCCAGACCAACTAAGTCTCACCTCAGACCTGCTCGCCGTCCTCTTCAGCACAAACCAGAACTTTCGTCTTTTGTCTACAGTCGTCCTCTCTGTGCTGCAGACAGAGTTTGTTCTGAGGCTCGGCTCTGTCTCAGCTGCAGCATTTATAAAACCTACTCTGGGGATAAGATATGTCCAAAAAAACCTGATAATAACACAGACTAGAACACATAAATAATTGTTACATAACTCTGCTGCTGCTCCTCACTGTTACGGGAAGAAGTTTCTCAACTGTGTAGACAGAAACCAGATGTTGAGATCTGTCACTGATAAAGTCAAGACAAGGAGGAGAAAAGTCTCCAACCTTTCCTTTAGCTTTCACTTTGTCCAAATTTTTTTTTTTTTTTTTTTTATCATCAGGGACCGAATGAAAAGTTCTAACCCAAAAACCAGACTGGGGTCGGAAGGATTCCAGGTTCGAATCCACCAACTGGTAAGTTACCGCTGAGGTCCACTGAGCATGGCACCGTCCCCACTTACTTTGCTTTGGTGATGGGAGTTTTCCTTTCCTTCCTGCCTCTTCCTGCTTCTCACCTGTCTAAATTAGGAGGCAGATTGTTTAGTACAGGGGTTTTCAAAGTGTGGGGCGGGCCCCCCTGGGGGGCGCGGTGCAATGCTGAGGGGGTCGGGTGTGACCCTGGGGAACATGCTTTTTTTTCCACAGTACTACAATAAAGTGTAATTGCACAAGTTGAACTATATCTGTTTTTTTTTTTTTTCTTTATGTTAACAAGGATACGATGTTATACTGAGGTGTAGCTAGAACTATTTTATAGACAAATGCTGTTATTTATAGTTGGGGTGGAGAGTGGGTGGTGTGGTGGGGCGGGGGACGCGAATTTTTTTCTTCTTGCTGGGGGAGGGGTAACAGAAAAAGATTGGGAAGCACTGGTTTAGTATATTTATCTTCATTTGTCTAACATTGCTGGACTGTCTAGAAGTCAAAGCTAAAGTTATGCTAACATGTAAGAACAGAGAGACGGCTTCTGGTTTGCATAAAAAAAAAACAACTTTATTTTTTTCACATTATAAAATATCCACTGCTGTACACATGACCGAGGTTCTCTCAGTTACAGGACACAGCAACGACACACACATTTATTTACATGCTGAAATATTTTCAGACACTTCACCACATTAATGACATCACAGTCACAAACACCAGAACGACACAATAGACACTGCACTGACATTCAGACGCCTAACTGGAGTATGGCCTGTGTGTGTGTTTGTGCGCATGGTTGAGTGTATTTTAATGTGTGTACAAAGCCCTTTAAATGTACGTTAGATCAAGTTCTTTTATTCAGGGAAGACTGATTGTGAGGTTAATGGTTTTTTTTGTTTTTTTATACATATTTAAATATTACATTAAAACAAAACCAAAAATTCTGTCCTGAAGATGGACATAAATAAAATACGGGCTGTTCTTGGAAGGTCGAAAGCTGTTCATGGGTTTATGAATATCAGGATCAGGAATTCTGCAAGTCGTTAAAAAGCATTTAATGCTAATAAATAGCTTTAGGTAAATTAGACGTAAAAGTCAATTAAAGCTTTAAATTTAATCCCATGAGGCAGTAAAACATAAAAAAAATACTTTGCGTGAAAAATGATATTACCATCATGTCCTTTGTATATAAACAGTAATATTAGAGTGATTAACATGCAGGACTTGGTAACTGGGTTGTGTTTGTGGCCGGCGGGGAACCTGCAGGCAAACAAAGAAATGGGGGGAAAGTGCAAATTCCAACAAGAGCGTCATTTCAGACCTGGTTGTTTGTGCCTTATAGGTTTTTTTTTTGTTTTTTTTTTTTAATATGCATGAATAGATGTTGACACTGTAAGCTGTTTTACCAGTCATTTGAAATTCATTGTAAGGTGAAGTTCATGTAAATTATTTACTCTCTCAAATGTCAAGTGAATTGTGTGCACTTCAATTCATAGTTGGCTGTGTGTGTGTTTAGGTATGAATAGATAATGCACACATACAGCTTTTGGAATTAGTCGTTTTTAAAATGGCTTTATAAAGCATTTAATTAAATTTACGAAAACTTGCAGAAAACCTGTTGCTGTAAATCAACACTGAGTGTCATTTTTTTTTTTTTTTCAATGTTGAGCTAAATTTTCTGGGTTGACTCTTGGGTGGAAAGCTGACGGTTTACAAACTGGGTCTGTCTAACTGTGGGCTGAACGGTGAACAGATTCTGACGATGTCGTAGTTGATGCTGACGTAGATGATTTTAAGCCAGTCTGCATCTCCAGCAGCAGGAGGCGCTTTAGAAAACCTGAACTACCTCTTGAATGTACAATTTCGATATTTCCTGCCTTAGAAAGAACTCGGCTCTTCTGATAACGTCCATCATTCCCCGTGAAACAAAATACAGAGATCTAAAATTTCACTTTTAGTTCACAAGCGGATCTTTCATTTCCGTTAACGTTTAACTTAAAACTGTTTTTGTTTTACAGCTAAAACAATCATAATTAGAGCAGCCGATGAATAATTCATTCATTACAGTAAAGGTCACTGTAAAATATTTAGCAGTGAACACAGTGTGGCTCACCCTCCGTAGAGATGCCTGTGCATATTCAATATGTTGTTCTTTTTTAAGTACCTAAAAGAACAGTGGAAAACAGTAAAATATGACCATGTCCTCACTGTAGCACCTCTGAGAGGTTGTGGGTTGACATGTTGTAGAAATGACACTGTGGGTTAAAAGAATGGATCAACTGGGTGAGATAAACTCAAATGTCAGAGGTAGAGTATGGAGTAATTTTCTAAAACCTAAACCATAACTAAAATCATCAGAAGGAAACACAAACCTAAACAGGAAGTGAGATCAAATGACCACAGATGAGTCTTTGTGTTCCAGAACTATATTTCAAAAATATTTTTCTCTAAATGGTTGACCAGTTTTGTGCGATGTGACGTGTTTTCAGCACCACCTGCAGGAGAGTGGTAACACATGCAATCTGTTATGAGGGGAAAAAAAGGAAAATGGCTGCTTAGTCATCTCTCTGTCTCTCTCCGTCTCAGCCAGACACCACACAGCAGAGTCCAGGAAAGCGTCTCTTCCTCAGTCTGACCAGAGGGGGCGGTGTCAGATTCAACAGGCTGCTGTCGTCTGAGAGAAAGAAACAATGTAATTTCTACTTGGCTCCTGTCTAATGTCAACTCCCTGTCCAACTTCAATCAGCTCTTCATTTTTCTTTTCATTCATTTATTCTTTTTAAAATTTTTTCATCATCACTTCATTTAGTGATGATTATATTTAATCTTAATTTAATCTTTATGTGATCAATTTCTAATCTCATATTTCTCATACGTTACCTTGGTTTTTCAGAGGTAAAGGCATGGTGTCCCTGAGTTTGCTGAGTAAGTTTCTCATGTCTCTCATGTCTCTGTCGGGAAAAGGAAACGATATGAGTGAGCACAGAGACACCTTCAGAGCAGATTATTTAATCCCATGTTAATCCCCAACAACATTCACAGAGCACAGTCCCAACTTCAAATAACTCAACCTCACTGCTCTTACTTCTCTATATTTTCAATGTCGTTTCCCATCAGCCACTGTTCTGGAGGAAAGTCCATGGGAGAGGAGGAGCGTTCTTCCAGGAAGGGAACGTCGGAGCTCTCGTCCAACCTCACGTCCAGTTTGGGTTCAGAGTCTGTTCCTACAGCGGCCGTGAAAAAGACAAGACAAGACAGGTAAATTAACTTGCTGTGTCCTGTCATCAGTCACTTTCAATGAACCCAAACGGTTGTCTTTGCACGAGATGCTCAACACTGACCTCTGCTGCTTGCTATGAGTTGTGATCTCATTGGACACAGTGAGACAATAACTTACAAACATGCAGTGACGTAACGCAGTGGCCTGAGACGGTGACAGTGATGTGATGCCATTATGATCACATAGTAATATAACAGTGTGTTAACCTGATGTTGTGCTAATGACTCTGGAATAGTGGACAGCGACCAGTGCAGCCATGCAGTAATGTGATACACTGCAGTGATGTTTGATCTGTGATGTTTACGCTGCCATGTTTAGATGTGATCTGGGGGGGGTGAGACTGTAATGTGATGCGTTGAGTTGGTGCAGTTACTCTTTCTGTGCAGCTGCAGAACTCCCAGCAGGCACATGGACTTGAGCATCTCTGTGATGAACATCTCCAGGCAGCACTGCAGCTGAATGAAGAGACGACAGATCTCAGGGGGAAGTTCTCCGTCCTCAAGACTGCAGCCAGAGGAGAAGGACGGAAATGTGCAGGGCTACTTAGTGGACAGTTAACTTTCAGATTCAGATTTCTGTATTTGTCATTCAACAGTAACATCAGTGATGCTCTGTTGAATGAAATAAGGTTGCATTTTGGCCCCAAGAAGAACAGCTTAAAAAAGATAAAATATCAGGGTAAAACAGTAGTTATATGTTAGAGATCAGACGTTCAATTAAAGATAGGTAGGTAGTTGGAACTTTATGAATCCCTCGGGAGCATCCTTCAGGAAGTTATGGACTAATTAAACCATCCCACTGTATCAGTAACAAGTCCTTCTCTGTCTTTGTTGTTGCTGTGGGAGAAACTGAACGTCTCTCACTCACAGTTTCTGAATTCTTAGGAGTCATGGGAGTTGTAGAAACCTGTAGCTGTGAATGTGAGTGACAGTAACAGGAGTTTTAGGGTTTTTACTCTGGCTCTTTTCACAACCTGCCAGTTCACTGGCAAATAGCAGCCTCTAATATTTTACAACCACTGCTGAACAATCCCTAATCAGTCAAAGACACAGTTAAAGAGTGTGAACTAAGTGCAATGATGAAGTCTTTTCACCCTGACAGAGAGATGAGGGCCAGGTCGTGATGAGCTTCCCGGGCCATGGAGCAGCCTCTGGAGCGGGTTTGCTGCATTTGAGCTCTTAGCGATGGACAGTCGGCTGAAATCTCTCCAATGGAAATGACCTGCTCCCTGTAGAGCGCCACCAGGGTGTTGAACTCCTGCACAGTCTGAAGGAACAGAGACGCAGTCAGCAGCAGCAGCAGGTGTTCCTCATCACATGGTAAAGAGTCACATGCACACTGTTGTTTAAACATATATTAGAATAAAGATCTGGTAGAGATTTCATCTTTGCTGTTTTATGTTTATTGAACTGATTTATTTTCACCAGTTTATTTTTGTGCAAACTTACTTGGAACTGAATATTTTGGACTGACCCTGGAGACTTGGACACTAACCAACACCATCTTAAAGTAGTTTACTCTCCAGGAGTGCAGATTTCTTAATCACACTTTTGGCTGTGATGACTGTTGCTGCTCACAGTTCATAACAGTCATAACTGTATTTAAGCAAATATTCTACAGGAACTACTTCTTTTTTTTGTTGTTTTTTTCTGCTTGTCTTTTGTTTCAGGGGTTGCCACAGGGAGTCAACAATTTCCATCTCCCCCTGTCCTCTGTATCTTCAACTCCAACTACCTTCATGTCCTCCTTCACTGCATCCACCAACCTCCTCTTTGTCTCCTACCTGGTAGCTCCATCTCTATCATTCCTCTACCAATATAACCACTGTCCCTCCTCTGAACATTTAAGAAAAATTTCCGATGAAAAAATAAAAACAACAAAAACAAAGAGTAATAAACCAGTTACACTTTTTACAGGAAGTGGCTGCGACATATCTTTCTTTAACCTTTATATTTATTTATTCTTTAGTTAAAACAAGCCAGAGGTCTAAATCTATTTTAGTAAATGTATGAACTAAGTAAGTTTTTGCTTGTGTACAATCCAGAAAATATAAAAATAATTAAATTAACAATTTTAATAATTATTAGCATATGTCTTTAACAAAATAACAAATCTATACCAGCAGCTATTGGTTACATGGTGACTGTTTAGCTGTTTTAGAATCTTATTCTTGTGGAGCATATGTACATTACACAGTTATGTGTACAGCATTAAAAAACAACTCTTAGAACCCCAGTCATTCTGTTGTCAACTGTAACATCAACAGGAACTGAGTGTTAAAGAAACACAGATGGACTTTTCTAGCTTGTCCAAGCACCTTGACAACACATAGAAGCACTTTCTCAAGGCTGGGTTTTTCCCTCCCCCCCTGTTTGCACCACCACCACCGCTGCTGCTGCTGTGGTTGTTAAAGGAGACAAAAACGTTCCCTAGTGCAGATTCTTTATCATCAGTGCAGTCATTCATTCAAACGTTCTTTCTATTATTCAGCGACTGACCATCCTGCTGCTGTCCACCGCCTCCTCCCCACTCTCCCTGCGCTCCTCCTGCTCTCCTCCTCTGTTGATGCTGCCGCTGAAGACGCTGCCGCTGCCTGCAGACCTGATCCGCTTCTTCCTCCCGCACGGTGCAGAACACATTCATGCACACCCACTGACACGCACATGCACACACACACACACACACACACACACGCAGATTAGATGTGTTCCTGCAGTGGGCTCTGAGGAGATGGTGGGAGTCACGTAGCGTTGGTTCTTAATTCGGCAGGAGCAGGAGTAGGGCCGTGTTCCAAATCAGGCTTGAGAGGAAGGACAAGAGAGAACGAGAGGGAGGAGGGAGTAGTGGGGGAAGGAGGGGAGTGTCACCTTCAAATCCAGCAAGGGAGCGAAAGAGGGGACGCTGCTGCTGCTGCTGCTGCTGCTCCTGCTCGTGTCATTCTAACGTGTGAGGAGTAAAACAGACCAACAGTAACACAAGACACCATCATGACTTTATCTTTATGGAATTAGTTTTTCTGGCCAAAAGTTGGAAGTTAGCGCGGGGGAATACGTAGTTTAAAAAATTTATATTTAGTATTAGTTAGGGATGGCCAATAATATCGTTACACCGATACTATTGACATATCAGTATTGGTTTTTCCACCAATATTCAAAACCTGATGCTGCAAGGCCGCGGTCCCCACAAATACTCTGAACACCTTCATGGGGTCCTGACACTTTGACCGGGATGTGATAGATCATGTCATCAAACTGCATCTGAAGGCACAACAACAATACTGCAGCTGTTTCTACATTCTACATTTCTTGTTTACTTCAAATGTTGCGCAAAGAATCATAGGACTGTTTCAGACAAAATGGTAAAAAAAATAAATGTGTCATTTTTCTACAGTATAACTTATATTAGAGTGTTTCAGGAAATCACCTGCATTTATTGTTATCGGAAGTGACGTGTTTGGGCAAAAAATGTTAATATTGGACATCCCTAGTATTTGTAGTAGTAGAAGTAGTAGTAATGAATTCACAAAAAAAAAACATGGGCATCAGCTTGAGAGAAAATGACAATTTAATAATTGTTCAACAGCGTGAAAAAAGCCACCACCAGTTGAGGATGAGGAGAACCAGAACCACTAGAGAACCAAACCAGCTGCTGGTATTCGCAATGTCGGCCAGGTAATTCGAGTGTGATGCAACAGGAGGCCTCCAAAGACCTATGATCAAAAATATTAATTTTGTTTTTTTTTAAAAACATGATTCTTTCTAGATAAGCTTCAGTCATCTCAGGAAAATGTCAAGTAATCTCTCACCCCTGGTTCTGGGCAGCGGCCACTTGGAACATTGTGTGTTGTGGGAGCTCTTTCTGCGAGAGTTGTAAAGTTTAGGAAAGGAGGTCATTACGGTCTGGTCCAGATCTGAAAGACAGAGAAGTGTTTCTGTTAGACCACCAGGGGGTGACAGCACTATGTGAACCTAATCACCATTCAATTCTCACAGCAATAAAAAGTCCTCACAAGGCATTTTACAGTTTTTGCAATTCTTAAAAAAAAATTTGATCTGTGGATGTGACCTCAGCTCACCTTTGTGCACATTAGTGTCTGAGATGATACTGCGACAGAGAGGACAGGGTGTAGACTTGACCCGATTTTTGGCGATCCTACGGAGACACGGTTCGCAAAAGACGTGGCCACAGGGTTTGCAGCTGTGCGGACGGTAGAAGACGTCCACACAGACAGGACAGGTGAGATCTTCTCTGTCTTTGTCATCTTCACTGTCTGCTTCAGTCTGAAGAAATTTTTGAAGTTTTAAAAGAACTTTATTGGCAGTTGTGATCAAAATCTCACAAGAAAACAAAGTAGGAACTGAGCAAACTGTAATTATCACTATCACAGTACAGGCCTTCACACTCTGTCAGGTGGATCTGACATATTTGCCTCACAGACTAAAAGTTCAGGAGAAGACATTTGGTTTTCCCCGCAGTTTTAGAAAAAAAAAACACTCATGAAAATTGGGGAGGTAAAAGAGGCACTGATAATATTTCAATAATTTGAGTTAGAACAGTAAAGTAAAACGCCAATCTCCTGCACTCCACAGTAAAACTGTGGGGAACATTCTAAGACAGAGAGGATGATTTTAGGATCTCATAAATAACCCAGAACATTTACAGTGTCTGTCAAAAAATCCTATTACTCACTGTATATAACAAATGTGTATAATGATTGGTATGAAATGTTACCTTAAGCTTTATTTTTAAATGTCCAACAGATTTGACCCTTTGACATCTCACCTGCTTCTGCATGAGCAGCCACTGTTCTTTCTTCTTCTGCTTCCTTCGCTGACTCTTCATTTTGTTTATCTCTCTCTTGCTGAGTCTGACTAAGCCATCAGGGGTGTGAGGCTGTGGAGATAAAAAAAAAAACAGCATTAAATATGACAGTGGTTAAGATGAAAAGTCAGAATCCCATTTATCAATAAATGTCTGTCATGTTGCAAATAAAAACAAGAGCTAAGTGTAACTCTGGTGTAACTTTTCTTGGGAAAGAGACAAATTCTTCTCCTTTTGGCTTGTCCCTTTCTCAGGGGTTACCATAGCAAGTGAGCATGTTCCATCACTTTCTCTCTGTATGTTCTACTCCAACCACCCCCATGCCATTCCTCACTGCATCCATCAATCTCCTCTTTGTCTCCTACCTGGTAGCTCCATTTCTAGGATCATTCTTCTACCAATGTATCCACTGTCCCTCCTCTGATCATGTCCAAACCATCTCAATCTGTCTTCTCTAGCTTTTTTCTCCAAACCTTCCTGTCTGTGTTGTCCCTCTTATCACCTCATTCCTGATCCTGAATCTCGGCATCTTTGACTCCTCCACCTCCAGCTCTGTCTCCTGTCTTCTGCCTATTCCTAGTGTCGCTAATCAATCGTGGCTGGTCTCAAAACTCCTGTAAACCTTTCCCACCACTTTGGCTGACACTTTTCAATCACATTCCTAGGAAAGAGACATTCATACAATGAATTACTGTCTCCAACATTATGTTTTAGGCTTGTGATCCTCAGCTGCCTCCAGTTCTGGCCTCACCTTGTCTTCTGTTCTACACTTCTCCACAGGAGGCAGGAGTGAGTTAAACTTGCCAAATTCTTCATAGATTTTTTGACATTTATTTGATGCTTTCTGACACATCCTGTGGTCCCCACTGCTCTGAAGAAAAAGGTTTAAGCAGAAACCTGGTCTTGGGCAGAACTGGTTTCTGAAGTCAATTCCAGGACCAGCGGATTTGCCTCTTGGAAATGTTGCCTTCTCCTGGAAACAGATGTACAGACTAGAGCTGCAGCATCACCTGCGGTTCCACCGTCAGAACTCATCCCCTGACTCCACAGGACTGTCAAACCTGAAATGACACAGATGGGAGAAACCTGACATGCAGCTGTGACAGAAACAGTGCTGAGACATGATAGGTCTTCTTACCTTCAGTCCGTGGTGCACAGGCGTCCAGAGAATCCAAATGGTTGTCCTCTGAGTTGACCAACAGCTCAGCAGAAGATTGACCCAAAGCAGGTCTTGGTCTTATTGGTCGGATGACCAGATGTGGGTCCAACAGTTCATCATCTACTCGACTTTTGTTGAAGTGGACACCGGCATCTTGGCCACAAGGACATTTACTGCGATGGATGAAGTCGAAGCCTCCCAGTCGAGCTCCACAGTGGTTACAGCTCAGTTTTCCTGAAGTCCACTTGGCCTGAAAAAGTTTGAAACCTGAAGTCCTGAAGAGGTCTGAGACACAAAGATACGTGAGGGACAAATAAGCAAGAACAAACACATCAGAATCTCACCTGCTGGACTGAGCTTAGAATCCACTCTGGCAGCTCATCTGTATTCACATGCCAAATACTGCAAACTGAATCTTCTTCTCTGACATCCATGTGGGTCTTGAAAAAAACAAATAAGTCACAGTTGTGTTCAGGAGAACCAGCAGGTCTGGAGCTGCTTCTCTTCTGTCCACATACCCTGTTCAAATGAATGGAGTCCACCACTGCTTTGCGACACTTCCTGCAGCGGAGCATGTCTTTTTCAAGTGTTCTTATGATAAAATCCAGTTGATGTTGGGGGTGACACGACAGTCTTGTAAAGAAGAAGCAGCTGTGAACAGTTGAACCAGATGTTTCACCATCAGAACTTCTCTCCTGACTCTGCAGGACTGTCAAACCTGAAATGACACAGATGGGAGAAACCCGACGACCTGAAGTTACATGTTCTGAGCTGGTCTGAAGGCCGTGACCGTGAAAACCACTGATGTTTTCATGTTGGAAATGTATCCTTTTTTAATTTGAAAAAAAAAAAAACTGCTCAAAAATTTCCAGTGTTGATCAACAAGGTTCAATCTAATGGAATTGTTTAAATTGAGACACCAGTTGAAGCTACAACAGTCCTGTTAAAGACCACCGTCCTTCATGCAGCTGTAACAGAGACAGTGCTGAGACAGGCTTCTTACCTTTAGCCTGTGGTGCACAGGTGTCCAGGGGATCCAAATGGTTGTCCTCTGAGTTGACCAGTAGCACAGCAGGAAGCAAAGCAGGTCTCAGTCTTCTTGGGCAGTCAGTTTTTGTGATAATATTTAAAATTAAACATATAACTTTGAAACACTTTAAGTAAGTAATAGTAAAATTATGTTACATTCTAAACGTTAATATATTTACATTTGATAAAATGTTTAAAAACATCAAAGAAATGATTAAACCAAGCATTTTTTCCTGCACTCCTTGAGCTTTCAAAATAAAATTCAACGTAAACTGCGGACAACAAACTATAAGTTTTTTTTAAGTCTTAGAAATGACAACAAAATTTCATGAATATGTGTGTTAATGTCATACTTAATACTGTGTGAACTGGTGGCGGTCACGGCTTGTACATGAAGCGAAAAGAAGTAAACTGACAAACTTCCAGAGTTCAGTCTGGTGTGAGGTAAACAACAAACCAGGTTGTGACGTCATACGCGGCGGACAGTACGGTGTCCGGAGTGGATCAAAATGTGCCGCATACGAAGAAACCCCCCAATATAGAAGATACAATGTTTAAACAACAGAAAATTGGGAAACAATTACTTTTAATAAAAAGCTTAACCGGATTTAACCATTTGATAAACGCAGCTTCACTTCCGGTTTTCCTTTTGTCGGGTTTAAAGCCAGACGTTTGACATATCAAATTAAACACATTATTTGAGTAAATGCTAAATATTTACAAGTATCGTACTCATACAGACATCCTGTTGTTAAACATTAATTTACTGCGAAGAATTTAACAGGACATCGTGTTGAGTGCAACACCACTTAAATATCGCCAGGTGACACTGTTTCCCCTGATAATCTTTTAAAGGATATATGATTATCTAACCGTCAAATATCAACAACTAATACCTACGTACGCTCGAGGAAAAAATCACACTGCCATTTTCTTCAATTGTTTGCTTCAACTAACGGACAAACACAATAACAACAACAACAATACTTCACAAGACTTAAATTATATAGTTGATATTTTCCATGGTTTTCTTGATAATAATTAATTTGACGTCACAGAACTATGACGTCACTTAAGGCCTGTGGTTGAAACTATTTTATTGTGTCCAAGAACCTGTTATTATTGCAGTGTTTGGGAAGCCTGTATTAAACTAGTAGCTCTTCGTATTACTAAGTGTTCTTGACGTAGCTCTAAGTTTGGAATAGGTCAGTGACCATTGGTGGAAAACACAAAAACTATTCACTGACTCACAAAAACTCTTTCTGCTGCACTTGTTTTTTATACATTGTGTTTATCAAATGTCAAAGACAAATTATTGTGTTTGACATATTGTGTGTGACTGAATGTAAACAGACAGAGGAAGTGTAGTGCACTGAAGGGGGCTGGGCTAAAATATTGATCCGGAGACACATTTGTGAAAGAAGACACTGGTCCTGCTGAGAACAACCCGTGTCAGGGCTCTGGGTTTTCATCTTCCTTCTGTCTGCTGGGTAAAGTTTGTGTGATCAAACCACCACTTCCTGTCTCATTATCGTTGGTCTCACTCCTGCCACCTGGTGTCTGGTGTATGTGCAGCCCTCTCCCTCATCTGTCCTTCTGAGATCATTGTCTGTGTGTGTTGTGCACTGTTCATGCAAGTGTAAATGATCCTTCGTTCCTCAATATTGTTTTTTGCACACTTTCCTGTGGTTCAGATGGCGATGGCTAGTCCTCTAATGGTTGCTAAGGACGAAACTCTCTCTACAACCAGAGACTCTGCTGTTGTGACTGTGGTTGAATTTTGGTCTCATAAACCTAAACATAAGTACTCTAGATCAGGGTTGGGCAAACTAAGGCTTGGGGGCCTGGTGGAGCCTGTTCAGCTCTGTAACCCGGTCCACCAGACTTTTCTAAATTATATAATTGGTTTAAATATGGAGGAGCATGTGGAATTACCCCACAATTAGACCGTGCAATATATCGCAATCTTAATCTACATTGTTGATATATTTCATTATACTTTTATAGTTCTATATACCCTTTCTTATACGATTGCGTATTTTATATCCTCAGTATATGTTACTGATGTATGTATATACTGTATGTGCTGATTATGCATGTGTGTATATACTTGTGTACATGCTGTACATATGTAATGGATATACTTGGGTATATGTGGCATGTGTGTATGGTTGTGTGTATACGTGTATTTATAATCAATATACTACATGGACATGAGATATGTGCTTATATATGTGAAAATTACATGTATATATACTGTATATGCATACATATGTACTGTATATCTGGGTGTGTATGTATGTAGATACGTGTGTATGCGAGTATGATCATATATATACACTAGGATAAGGATAGATAATAATATAATACAACATAGCTTCACTCTGTAACTCTGTTGTAATATTGTCATTGTCATAGGGAAATATAATCTTTTACTTTTTGCATGTCCCTTTTTCAGCCACAAAAAGTCAACAATTTCCATGGTATGGACATCATTTTCTTGTCCCGCATCTTTGATTTGGCCAAAGTTTAACGCCGGACATCCTACCTGACGCAACCCTCACCATTTATCCGGGCTTGGGACCTGCACTTATCTTAGGGAACCATGCCATTTATCTTAGTTAACAGGAGCAAACCATCTATCTGAGCCAAAAACTGCCGCTTTCTCACATTTAAGGCCTGATGGTGGATTGTTGTTCCTGGAGTCAAAAAGTGTGTTTAAAACTGAGGTCTTTCTGTGTTGTGGAGTTTTGTAAGGCAACTGGGTTGGAAAATGTTTCATCTCTCATCCAAGAAGTTTTAACAAACTTTATAGAACTGAAGGTGACAAGATAAATAATTTTTCCAAAAAGCTTAATGTCCAGTTGCCTAATAAAACTCTCTACTGTGACCTGGATGACTGGGAATCTTCATCCACCTGTTTTCTGTCCATGGGCGTAGTTGGCAATGTTACTTGTGAAGGAGTTTTGCTTGGTTTCCTGTCTGTGTTTCTTTTGTCTCTGATTTTGTGGACGGATGTCCAGTTCAGTTTAACTGTTTCTCTCTGCTGGCTTAGAGTGAATGATGTGGCCCAGTGACTTTTGTCTTTGTTTCACTGGAACATCATCACAGCTCGGTGTTGGTGAGATTAGTAAATGTCATTGATACATAATCCTCCCCGACTCTTCCTCGTTCCCTATGTCTCAGTTCCTCCCACAGTTGGAGTGACGTATTTTCCATCATCGGTATAAAAGCCCCGCAGCCTACCCTTTGCACCCGTGCGCACGGTGCGCTCTTCGCGGAGCCACGGTGCCAAGATGCGCAGAATGAAAACCGGAGCAGTTCCATAATCCAAACTTTGAGCCGGGTCTGCGCAAGATGGAGCTCAACGCCACCTTGTGGTTCTGGCAGCAGGACAACGTCTCCACCAGAATCCCCTTCCCCGACCAGGACCAGGACCGAGAGGAGGAGGAGGAGGAGGTGCTGACGCTCAGTTACCAGGTCCTCACCTCCCTCCTGCTCAGTGCGCTCATCCTCTGTGCCATCTTTGGAAACGCTTGCGTTGTTGCGGTCATTGCTCTGGAGCGAACCCTGCAGAACGTGGCCAACTATCTGATCGGATCTCTGGCCGTCACGGACCTGATGGTGTCGGTGTTGGTTCTGCCCATGGCGGCGCTGTATCAGGTTCTAAACCGCTGGACTCTGGGCCAGGTTCCCTGTGACATCTTTGTCTCCCTGGACGTTCTGTGCTGCACCTCGTCCATCCTGCACCTTTGCGCCATAGCTCTGGACCGGTACTGGGCCATCACTGAGCCCATAGACTATATGAAGAAGCGAACGCCCCGGAGGGCAGCGGTTCTGATCAGCACCACCTGGCTGGTGGGCTTCTCCATCTGCGTGCCGCCTATGCTCATCATGCGCTCCCAGCCCAACAGTGTGAGGAACCCGGCGGAGTGCAAGATCCGCCAGGACCTCTGGTACACCATCTACTCCACCTTCGGCGCCTTCTACATCCCGCTGACTCTGATGCTGGTTCTGTACGGTCGGATCTTCAGAGCGGCACGGTTCCGGATCAGGAGGACGGTGCGTAAAAGTGAGCGAAAGAAGAAAGTTTGTGACTCCAGCCCTGCAGTGGAGGCGCCGTCACCGGCTCTGTTCCACCACAGAGCCGCGGGTCACTTCACGGCCGCCGCCTGCAGTGACGTCCTGCCCCAGGGGAGAAGCTGGAGGGGCGGCAGCAGCGTGGAGCCGCGGCCGTGCGTCAACGGTGCCGTCAAACACGTGGAGGACGGCGAGTCTCTGGAGATCATCGAGGTCCACCAGGGGAACTCCAGGAGCAACCTGCCGCTGCCCAACCACAGCAGCAACACGCCGCTGTTCCAGACCAGACACGAGAATAAAGCCACCGAGGCCAAACGCAAGGTGGCGCTGGCGCGGGAGCGTAAAGCGGTGAAGACTCTGGGCATCATCATGGGAACCTTCATCTTGTGCTGGCTGCCCTTCTTCAGCGTGGCCCTGGTCATGCCCTTCTGCCAGAACGCCTGCCACATGCCTCGCTGGCTGCATGACGTCATCAACTGGCTAGGTTACTCCAACTCTCTGCTCAATCCCATCATCTACGCCTACTTCAACAAGGACTTCCAGAGCGCCTTCAAGAAGATCCTCAAGTGTCACTACTGTGCACCATGAAGCCGAGCTCGGAGATCTCCAAATAGGATTTCAATCTGGGGCAACAGACACATTCCATGGGGGTGAGGAGCTGTCAGTAGCTAAGCTGTGTTTGGAGCTACCTGCAACTACAGTTTCAGGCACAAAACCCTGAGAATTCACACCAATTTACTGTGAAACCATTAAATAAAAAAAAGGAAAATCATATCAAGCCCACAAAGTTGTTCTGAAACTTCTGTTCAACTACAGATGGTTCTGAAAATCATCACTAAAAATCTATGATAAATGGAACTTACACACTTTAATGAGTCTTACAATGTTGTCGTCAATATTAAAGATTATTTTATATTAAAATCTTTATTTTAATATCATTTTGTCTTGTGCTAAATGCCTTTTTAAAACATTGCAACACTACAAATACATTCCTAGTAAGAAACAATGAAAGATGTTGCCGTGACGTTGTAAATTACAATACATATATGATCAGAAATGTGCACAGATACAGTGAAATATGCAGGAACATCTATGTGTCTTCGTGATCTTCAATAAAGAGATACGTTTTTTTTTTAAAAAGTGTTCTGGTTCTTGGTTTATCATCTGAGAATTCAAGAATTACAAGATAATCTTGTCTTACTTCAACCCGACAGCAGGGTTTTTTGGATTTGGACACTTTAATTGTACATTAATCGTAACATCTAGTGGTGTCCGACGTTCCGAAGTGTCCCAATTCTTTTCCCCCATCCATCCATCCATCCATTTTCACCCGCTCATCATTTGCCGGGTCACAGTGGCAGCAGTCTCCACCACTGCCACCCAAATCACATTACATCATATTGTGAGACTTGTGAGACGGTCAGGGTGATCAGCTTCCTGTGGGTGGTGAGCCCACAGGAAGCTGACCACCCTGACCGGGACTAGGTCTTGCCCAAGAGGTGATCCCTATCAGAGATTTCACACCAATGACAGAGAGAATGTGTCTCTTCACCAGCCAACGTCCAATTTTTTTATTTTTTAAATTTAATTTAAAGACTTTTTTAATTTAAAGACTTTTTTTTCTTAGACCATCACTAACATATTGGTTGTTTTAAAATTCATTGTAACATCAGCCAATTTTCTTTAAAAAAAAATTTATTTTGAAATAAAAAAAAATTTAATTTAATTTAAAAAATTTTTTTTTATTTATTTTTTATTCAAACATAAACGGAAGACTTTTCTTGGATGTTCTAATGTTAAAATCTAGGCCCTGCTTCTACTGTACAACAAAAACACACATGTCCCCCAGTTCCAACACAGACTGTGTCCATATGTTGACACACATCCATAAAGACCTATCTTCTGGTCCACTCAGAGTCCTATGGTTTCCTATATGGAGAGTTGCATTAGTTTAAAAAACAATATTGCTCCATGGTGTACATTTGAAGTGTGTGTTTGAGTGAATTATAGAGAGAGAGAGAGAGGCCCCTGTGACCCTGCAGCAGGTGCTCTTTCTTTGCTCCCAGTCATTTTCAGGCCATCATCAAACACAGCCTGGGTCTTTGTTGTCTGCAGGTGTTTCTTCTCTTTGTTAGTTGCAATTTTTTTTGAATGAAAAATCATATTATAAAATGCCTGAAACCAAAGCTGCAAGTTCAAATAATGAAGGAATGAAAAAAAAAACTAGCCCAAATTGTCAAAACTCAACTCAACGATGGATGTAGGATCAGTTGGGGTGACAACTGTTGAAAAAATAATTGTTGGTCTGTGAAATTAAATAACTTAGAAATGGTCAGTGGTAGCAAGACAAAATATATATGTGAATGAAGGGGAGAACAGTGGACTGGGGAGGTTAGAAGGAGCAGAGGTGGTGAAGGTTGAGGAGTTTATATAGTGAAGATCAACTGTTCAGAGCAGTGGAGACTGTGGAAGAGAGGAGAAGAATAGAGTGGAGTCAGGATGGAACATCTGGAAAAAAGAGTCAGGAGTGATCTGTGATAGAAGAGAGTCAGCTAAGGTGAGGGACAGGTTTACAGGACAGTGGAGAGACCAGCCATGATGGATGGATTAGAGACACTAGGAATAGGTAGAAGACAGGAGGCAGAGCTGGAG